>JAXGGA010008306.1:0-57682 GCA_038373865.1 Uloborus plumipes
AATAAGGGTTTGGAAGGAATTTTAAGGACCTTGAGCCAAAAATAAGTACTTTTCAGGACCCTTATTTTGAAAAATGAAAAATAAGGAGTTTCTAAGGACTTTTAAGGACCATGGGAACCCTGATATCTTAGGAAAGACATCAATGCTTTGGAAAACGTCCAAACGAGGGCTACAAGGGCTTTCGAATTTAAAGAATGATTAAAGGCATACAGTGCTTGATGTGTATCGTCTTAACTACTCTACAGTAGTAAGATCTGCCTTAAATTTACAAGTTGTACCATACTGGTCTCTCGCTGGTGTTCAAATATCACATTAACTACCAGTTTTTTGGATCTCTTTGCTTCTATAAGAGGATTTCCGCCTAAAGCTCGGTTACTTCCTATTTCAGGCTGACGAGTGCTAATAAGCACGAAACTGCAGTCCTTGGATGGAATATCCCAGTTGGCGGCGTATTGCATGCCACTGCCTTAGCGCTAGCTTAGGGATGGTAACTCTTAATGCTTTACTCTTCAGTAGTTTAAATGTATCAAAATGAATTTTGTTGATTGGATAAATATTTGTATGGAAAACAGGACAAGGGTTTTAAGCTGTTCGAATCTGAGGCTAACCTGAAAATTGCGAAACATGGCTATTTTAGCAGGAAAGGGGGAACTTGGAACAGTTTATAGGAAGAGGCGGTAAGGAGCAAGGAAGTGGATAGCTTTAAGAGGGCCATTGATCTTCACTCGGCACTATAAATGGACTAGGACCAACCAGCCTAGCTGGGGACAGAGCTTGTTACTGGTCATCAATCACACTTGTATTTGTATAAATGCCTTAATATTTCCCAAACCTAATTGTTATACATTAACATTAAGTCAGTAGTTCTCTTTTCGGGACAATATTTTTGCGTAAAACACATTTTTTATCATTACATCGGTTAATAAATCTTAAATGATCAAATATCTGGGTCATTCCAGCGAAAATGGTACAAATCATGTCCGAGACTTTAGAATTTTTTAAAATCAATTTTAATAACTACCACCCATTAAGTGTATTTTTTATAGGTTCTCCATTTAATTTTGCACCATCAAGTATCAATCGTTTAGGTATAATCCATTCAGAAAGGACACAAAAAAAATTATCTTTGTCAGAAGAAGGAGAAAATGAAATGTCCCAGCTTCAAACTGCTAGAGTTTTAAATGTGATTTAAAATTAAACTGAAATGTAACAACAAAATAAATGACACTGCACTGCAGAAAAGATGCTTCTGACACCATTTCTGCAGATTATTACGCAAATGAAAAAACATTTCCCCCAAAAAACACTATTATTTGTCCATGTCCCGAGCTTTTCTATGTTTCGAATTGTCCACTCTGTTATATGCCTTTTGGAAATAAAGTAAACAATTGCATTCAATCGGATATATTTTTTAAAAAATATAGGTAGTATAACTGCCGTGATTAGCTTGCTACATTGAACTATGTAGTCAACAACCAGAGTGAGCCTGATTCTTTTCTTATGGTAGTTAATTTGAACTGTTGGATGTCCACTCTGTTACAGTAGATTTCATGATAAAATAAAATAAATTTTTTTCTTGAAATTGCAGACAGACTTACAGTTTTAGGCTGTTTATTCCACTTTATGCTTGTTCTGTGAGTCTATCTTTTCTTTGTGATTATAAAGATATTTTTAAGGTAGTAGTCTGGTAACTTGAGTTCAAAAAAATCGAAAAATTTGTTTTTGCTTGATTTGAATGAGAATATACTGTGAAAATGGCAGATAGAAATTTGAAATATTTCGGGAGTTATAACGAGTTTCCTAGAGCGCCTCGGAGTCCAACCTTTAAGGAAAGTAGTCTGGTAACTTGGGTTCAAAAAAATCGAAAAATATTTTTTTTTGCTTAATTTGAAAGTACAATGTCTTGAGAATATACTGTGAAAATGGTAGACAGAGTTTCCTAGAGCGCCTCGGAGTTTGATGTTGAACTTTAAACGCGTTTTTCTCAAAACACTGTTTTTCTGGTCGGCCCGGGTCTTAACTTTTTTTCTACTGAACCGATTGCTTTCAAATTTTAACAGGCTGTTCTACACACTTATAGTTTTTGTCGGAACTAACCCTAACTTTTTATTCTACAACCCTTTCTTTGCTAAAATAAAAGGACTAAGTCCGCCATTTTGTTATTTACCCTTGAAATTTAACTTCAGTAGTTCCGACCAGAATGACATGTCTATAGATTAAGAATAATCAAGAATATTTGATTTCAGATAACATCAAGAGCCAAAATCACCCGGGCCACCCACGTGCATTTTTTTTTGAAGTTCCAACTTCGAGTGACAATAAAAATAGTAATAAACTACTAAATTTTTTCAAATAATTTTTTTTTTACATTTGCAATATGTAAATAAAATCACTCTTAATATTCAAGATAATTCATTTTTATTTTCCTATAAAAAACCACCCTCCAAAAAAGTTATGAAAATAGGCATAAGTTACCAGACTACTACCTTAAAGGCTTATTTGTTCGCTCTGTTATATGTCTACTCTGTTACACAAAGTGTCATAAATGAAGCCATGTACTAGCCATTTACACTTCATTATACACAAATAAATGGAAACTCAATAAAAAAAATATGATTAGTTGGTGGAAATTATTCAAATTGATAATCTTAAGTAAAGAGTTTCAGATATGATTTGCACAATTTTTGCTGAAATGACCCATATAGAAAAAAAACTTGAAAAAATCATTTAGCACATTGAACAGAACTGTTCACTTCAGAGTCACACATAGAAACAGATTTAAAAAAATTTAATTTAATACACTGTAAAAAAAAGCTGTTGTTTTTACAGTATAATACTGGCAACAGAAGTTCGAGTTTAAAATTATAACAGCACAGTAATAAACTGTAAAACTATCCATTGTAGAGTTTATCACTGCAAAACTACCAATTTTATAGTTCATTTCCATAAAATTAGCAGATTTACCATAAATTTAGCTGTATTGTCCTGTAAAAAAACAGTATAATGCTGGCAGCAGAGGTTTTAGTTGAAAACTGTAAAGTGCAGGGTAATAAACTGTGAAACTAGCAATTTTTTAGTTTATTACCATAAAATAGCAATTTTAGTTTATTACTGTAAACTAGCAATTTTACAGTCTACTGCTGTAAAATCAGCATTTTTTTAGTTTATTACCATAAAATAGCAATTTTAGTTCATTACCATAAAATAGCAATTTTAGTTTATTACTGTAAACTAGCAATTTTACAGTCTACTGCTGTAAAATCAGCATTTTTTTAGTTTATTACCATAAAATAGCAATTTTAGTTCATTACCATAAAATAGCAATTTTAGTTTATTACTGTAAACTAGCAATTTTACAGTCTACTGCTGTAAAATCAGCAATTTTTTAGTTTATTACCATAAAATAGCAATTTTAGTTTATTACTGTAAACTAGCAAATTTAGTCTACTGCTGTAAAATCAGCATTTTTTTAGTTTATTACCATAAAATAGCAATTTTAGTTTATTACTGCAAACTAGCAATTTTAGTCTACTGCTGTAAAATCAGCAATTTTAGGTTATTACTGTGAAATTACTGTAAAATTAGCTGTATTATACTGTAAAAACATCCATTTTTACAGTGTATGGTATAGTGACCAACAACAACTTCATATGGAAGCTCTTAAATAAAACCCAGTCTGAGCCTCAAAAAGAGAACAGAACCAATTTGACTATGACTTACCTATGGCTGCAAATTGCTTTCGGTAGGTGAACCAAGGTTTGCTCACTATGTCTTCATTCAGTTTCTCGAATTCATCACCTGAAATGAATATGTAGAGGGAAAAGTCAGTAAAATCATGTTGCTTCAAATGCATTCAAGATATACAAAGATGCACTTTGTATGCATGAAACAGAAAAGACATGCGATAAAAAGCTCAGGAAATAAGCAATTATTAAGAATTAGAAATAACTTGTGAATTTAACCCTCGTGGGTCACTTGGGGTCATAAATGACCCCAATGCAATTTTTGTTTAATATATCTTGTTAGTTAACCATTTGTTTTTAATGGCATTTTGCAACTTTTATTCTTTTAGTTTTGTATGCAAAATAATGCTGTTGTTTTATTTTATTCTTTTGGAATTTGCATTTTTTACACACAAAATCCTCGGGGTCTTGCTTTCCAAAAAAAGAGGACGTTGCAACTTTTGTCCAAGAGAACTGGATAGAAAATGTACTGAAAAAAGACATAAGTTTAAAATTCACTTGCAAAAATCTTTTTTTTTTTCAGGTGTGTAAAGTTGTAAATAAATCTATAGTTAAATTTTGCTCTAAAATTATTATTTTTAATGCTTTCTCTAAATTTTACTCCAATTGCATCTTTTTATTTCCATTTTTTATCATTAAAAAGTGTGTGAACTTAAAAAGTGCATGCAAAATTATATAATCATAATAAATTAATTTAAAAAAAAAAAAACACTAGGATCGTTTATGACCCTGAAGGTCTGTGTAACTAAAAGGGGAGGGACACACAAGGGTTAAAATAACAAAGCACGACATTAAATGATAAATTTTCATGCATAGAAATATATAAAAGGTTGAAATAATGAAATATAGTTATTTTTTCTCTCCCCTACAAAAAATAAACTTACTTTTACCAAGTATTTGTCTAAAAAAAAAAACCTCAGTTTCAAGATTGGTTAATTGGAAAATAAAAAAAAAACAATTTTCAGGGTAGCTGATAGCCCCAGCAAGTTTCAAGACAAGGAATGCTCATTGTAATATTCTCCGTCACTAAAATAAGAATTACAGCTCGATATTTCATTCGTACTAAGTCAGAGGCTTTTATGTTGTAAAAACAATGATGTTAATCATTTGCTCATTTTAATTTGCAGGGAAATTTTTTGAAGAAGTACAGTATTACCTCCTTTTAAAGGACACTGCTATTTAAGGGACACTTTTTCTGCTCCTAGTCCCTTAGAATACGGGTCTCCATGTATTTATTTTTAAATAAGGGACACTATATTTAAGGGACAACCAGAGAAAAATTATGAAACTTGATGCATAAATGCGAAAGAAATATCGGCTTTATAGAGGATCAAGGTTATTTTTTTGACTAAAAACTAACTGGCAAAGTTTATCCTGACATTGACATTCAATAGGGGGGGGAGCATTGTCGAAGTTTTTTAAATTTAAGATTGAACCCCCCTATATTGTTGGAAATGCTTCACTGATCACAAAAACACTAATTTTTTTTCTGTACTATCAAAATTGAGTAAACTCTAGCCATTTTCTTGTTTTTTACTGTATGGCGCTATATTGGGATATCGGAGAATTCGGTATCTCATTTTTATCCCCATACTAGAGATATATTTCCTAGTTGGGAAAAGGAGGAACACAACAAGGCACTACACAGACCATGCATATGAGATTTTAACCTTCTAAAGGGTACCATTTTTGAGTTATGTAATGTACATCCATACAAACGTATGTGCAAACGTCACAAGAAAACTTATGCTAGTTAACTCAATGATGATCAAAATAGATATTTTGGCTGTGAGTATGTTCTTTGGTACATGTTCACTTGTGTATGGGCAGAGAAATTACCCAACATTAATTGAAAAGTGGGAGAAATAAAAAATTATGTGGAAATTGTGCTTTTTTAAAATTTTTTGGGAATTCCTTTTTTTTTAATAGTTTGTACAAGGAATTTAAAGTTGCTGTTCAAATTGTGGCTTCATATAAAGAAACAACTTAGATCAGAAAATAGAAGTAAAAAATAATGAAGAAATTGAAGAGGTTAAGAAGCAAATAATATATGAGTAAAAATGGAGAAATTCTGGAATTATGAAGAAAGCTTTTAAAAACATTTTTGAATTACTGACTTGATTCAAAGAAAGAAGCAAAATACAGTAGTTTATTTCAAAATAAGTCGGATATCTTAAACTGAATGACTCTATTTAGGCCATGCAAAATACATTTTACTTGTCTCAGTTATAGGTAGCAGCACAGTACTTCCTGTTTCAATCCTTTAGTTCAGTTTTGGAGTTCAAGCAGTTTGCTCAAATCAGTTTAAATAAATTTCAGCTCTAGTAGCATTGAAAGAAAATATCTTTTTAACTCTAATGTCATGAAAGGAATGGATGGAAACAATACAGAAAGAGTTTGAGGAAGCTGATGAAGATCTTATTAACAGTATTTGCCAGAAGATGTTATGTGCCCGTGGAATCGTATTTGCTAGACAGAGAGGGGGTGCATTTGAGTTTGGTAATTCAAACAATCATCAATTTCCTGTCCGGCAGCAAATTCCAGTGCACTTGCTTGAAAGTGCACCAACCCAATTATCTCTACAGAAAAAGTTTTTGGAGATGTTGATAATTGTTTAAAACATTCTGGACCATGTGGTTTTGCTGGGGTGATATAGAAAATAGTTATTACGCATTCAAATGACTTTGTGTTTCTTGATCATGAATGGAGAAGTAAGGAGTTTAAAAATAATGAAAAAAGAAACTGATGAACTTAAAATAATTCGGAGCTTATCCCAAAAACAGAATTCTTTCAAACAGTGCATAGCACAGACATTGACACAGTGAAGATAATACAGGAAAGAAAAATGCTTACCATAAAAAAGAATTTCTACTTAATTACAGCATTATTCCAACTAATTATGAAGAAATTGAGGAAAAGTCAAAGATGAAGGTGAAAAGTGCAAAGTTTTGAAATTACTGGTAAAAATAGCTAAAAGTGATTTCAGAAATTTAAAACAAGACCACATACTTTTCAAGCAACGAGGGTTAAGTCCCGAGACAATTATGAGCAACTTAAAGGTCCTATATGGCCATAAAGTTAATGACGTTACTGCAACTGTTGATGATATCAGAGCTGTTTTATGCAATACATCTGATACAAATGCAGAATCTGTAGATGATCCACTGCCATTGCAAGATGTGCATGAGAATGAAATGGTTGTTGCACTTTGGGATGGAGAGTGGGGTGTTGGTCAAGTCATAAGCAAATTAGATGAAGGTACTGATACATACAGGATAAAATATATGAAAAGGATTAAAAAAGATTCAAACTTGTATTGGATATGGCCAATACAAGATGACATACATACAACCAAAGGGGAACAAATCATTATTATTCGGCCGATAATAGACGTTTCCGTAGATGTTTCCTCTAAAAGAACAATTATTTTTGAACTAATTAATCATGTTTTAATTAATAATATAGCAAATACAGACTGTGACAATATTTAACTTAGACTGTATCACCAAAGAAAGTTAATCTAACATTTTTATTTCCTTATTGTTGTTCAAAATGTTTTCGAAGCAATGCAAAAACGAGAAATAAAGTCAAAATATGAAAAAACACCCAGAGTTTGGACAATTTTTGAGATATTTCAAAAAAATTGCTTGTTATGTCATCTTTGTATAACATTGTATCATCCTAGGGGGTTCAATGTTAAATTCAGAAAAACTTTTTTTTCCCCATAGCAATGCTCCCCCCCCTACATTCAAAGGAACAAATATGTATTTTAAAATTTCTGCTGGGATTTTAAAGTCATACCCTTTCCTACTTATTCATATGTGTTCAGCTCCGAAGGATAGTGCCTATAAAAAACTTTTTCCAGAAAACTTAATATGAAAACACCCTGTTATTCATATTGTAAAATTACATAGTAAATTGCATGACATGAAGCAAATCCATGTAACAAATTACTTCCAAATGATTGCTATAAATTACAAAATTTTGATTCTATCTCAATTTTCGCTTACATTTTAATTTTAAAAGGTATATTTTTTAATCAAGTTTATTTTTTTAACTAGGATAATTCTAAATTTTATCTACATGAAATATTTTCAATAAATCTTAAATGTCAACAGTTTGCCTCTATTGTGACGCTATCCTGAGTTAAGTATACGGTCATGTCAAAAATAATGAATAGATCAATTCATGCACCTCCGAATAAGGAACAAAAATTCCAGTCCCTTAGTGTCTCTCACAGGGTTGGGTTTTTGACGTCAAAAACCAGTTTTTGACATGACATGTCGAAAACGTCAAAAACCTGTCGAAAACTGAAATACAATGGTTATTGAGACTTTTTATAAACATATAAGGTTTCTCATCCTGAAAAATATTAAATAAAAATTTATACATCTTATCAATCAAGTTTAATAAACATTAAGTTAATAAATTTAACCCTTCACTGCACGGTGTGCCAGATCTGGCACAAACCAAATAAACCCTCATATATTCCAATGACTTTTTAAATGCAGTTAAACTGAGTTTTACGCCCCTTCTGGAACATTGCTATAACAGTTTAGTGTGATGTTTATGCACTAGCTAGTTGCACTAGTCTAGGTATTACAGTTCTTGCTTTTGGAAAAAAAAGTGTCTGCATTTCCATTAGAAGTGTGTTTAGTCGTTATTTCCTTTGTTCTAAAAATATTTTAATACACTTAGTGGCAAATTTGTTTGTACCACTTATGGCACAAAACACATTGTAGATTATTACACTTATCGGTATACAAAGCATATGCTATGTGCTTTGTGCCATATGTAGAACAAACAATTAAAACATCATTTTTGGTGCACATTTTTAAGATAAATTTTTTTTCTTCATTTTTCCTGAACTCAGAGTTATTAAAAGGTAACATGCGACTTTTTTCATGAAAATATAAAAAATCGTGCAGTGAAGGGTTAATGAAAATTATTTCTCATTCTTTTAAACTAACTTTATTTGCCGTGAAAAAAGTTAAATATTAAAACTACTTTAATCCAGCTTTTAAAGTAGTTTTGTTTAAATGTTTATATAACTATCAATTACTTATCTTATCAATCAAGTTTAATAAAAATTAAATTAATAAATTAAATGAAAATTAATTCATTCTTTTAAATTAACTTGTTATGCCGTGAAAAAAGTTACAAATATTAAAACTTAAATCCAGTTTTTAAAGAAGTTTTGTTCAAATATTTAAAAACTATCACTTAGTTATCTAATCAGTCAAGTTTAATAAAAATTAAATTAATAAATTTAATGAAAATTAATTCTCATTCTTTTAAATTAACTTGTTATGTCATGAAAAAAGTTAAAAATATTAAAAGTTAAATCCAGTTTTTAAAGTAGTTTTGTTTAAATGTTTTAATAACTATTAATTAGCTATTTTATCAATCTAAAAATCTTTACATCAGAATTTAAAGTGATTTTTTTTTCTTTTGAGTAAAAGCAAAACTAAATTAATTAGTACTCAGTGTACAAATCTGCTAAATATTTTTGATCAAACTATTTTATTTATTTATTAGTTATTGTTGTTACTTTTGTAATCAACTTTATCCGAGAATTACTATAAATATTCTGTACTGGAAAATTAGCTTATTGTTTCAATAGTATTACTGTAGTTTCTTTAAAAATACTCATAAAAAAAAACAATACAAACTTTACTCATTTTTCATTATTACCAAATGCATCATTTCTCAATATTTTTAATTATTAATTCGGAACAACTTATTTTGATACATTTTTTTTTACATATGAGTAATTTTCTTGAAAATACTCCCCTATTTGATTTTTTAAAATGCTAGTTACCATTATTTACTCCGAGCCCTTCAATTATGTTTAGGATTGCTTATTACACTTTATTTTAATAACCTAAAACTCCAAAAGTTTACTTCGGTGTCTGAAATCAGAAATTGTAAAATTCATTTGAAAATGTATTTTGATTATCAATATCAAATTTAAACATGTTTTGGACAGAAATTTAGGTTTTTGACAATTATGTCAAAAACCATGTCAAAAAGGGGTTTTTGACATGACGGTAAAAATCACGGTTAAAACCGGATAAAACCTCAAACTGTCAAAAACTTGCCAACCCTGGTCTCTCATTAAGATTACTGTATAATTTGTTAGCATTTAGCTAACTTTTCTTAAATAACTTTGAAATGGAATTAATTATCAAATAAAAAATTACTATTTCCTTAAGAAACATTTATTCTTAGCATCATAAGCACAAAATTTTCAGAAAATAATTACCTTCATGGACTCGATACTGCTTTCCCAAGAGCCAAACGGGTTCAGTCAATTTTTTCAAATCAACGTAATCGATGATGCCTGGCTCATATGTGATGCAAGCTGAAAATTTGAGAGTTAAATTAATTCAAAACTGCAACCAGCGTTAGAAATAAGAATTTAAATCCAGGTGTCATAATGACGCTTAGTGTCACTTTCTAAGCTTCAAAATGAACTACTTAGGGGTCATTTTGAATGACACAAACAAATATGTATCAAAATATTAAAAAACACTAATAGAAATACATGTTAATGATAACATATTTAAATAGCTCTGTAAAATACACAAAAAAAAAAAAAAAAAAGATATCTAAATACAAAATTGTTTGTATTTTCTCATTTCTTTCATTAATTTATAGTTAGGGGTGCAGACATGATGACTCAGAGGAAAAAAAGCTTCAATATGAAAGAAATTTAATGCATCAAATTTGATGCCAAACCTAGGGGCCAAATCAAAATTACTGGTTACAAATTGCAACTAATGACTGCTTATTTTTAATATTGATTGCAACTATGCTTTAGGTAATTTATTTACATTAGCACTATTTTTATGAACTAAAATAAGTATCAATCTTCTAACTGGGTGAGAAAAAAACATTTGTATTGATTATTCAGAGACAAATTTACATACATTTTTAAATAGAGCTACACAGAATAGCACTTTGGTCGAGTAGCCCAGTACTTGGTATGAAACTTACTGAAACTCAGTTATAAATACAATAATTTTGTGTATTGAAATATTTTCATAGCATTTTTAATTTTTTATTTTTCCCCTATGTATTGTTATCACTGTACCAAAAAACTTAAATCTGTATAATAATGGCTTAAAAAATTCATAATCTAAGTTTTCAAATGATTTAAAATAAACTGGAATATGATTTAAAGGATTTTTATTATTCAGTCTATTAATATTCGGTATTTAAGTACTGTCGGCCCCGCTTAAACAAATACTGTCGGTTCCAAGAAATATTATTCGATTAAACAGGGTTATTCGATTAAGCGGGGATCTTTAACATTAAGTCGATGGCATCGGTTCCAAGATTTTTTATTCGTATAAGCGGGATATTCGTTTATCCGTTACCTGATTAAGCGCGGACAACAGTATTACCTCCACTGCAACTATAGATTTGGCGATTTCAAAAGAATTGGCGATTTATTTGGTAGTTTTATTTGGTGATTGTCGATTGTACCAACTTCCAGTAACATAAAACAGTAAAGAAAAACTAGCCAAACACCCCGCTAAATCTGTTTTAACTGCTAAATCTGTAGATGCGATACAGTTAATACGTAAGAAGCGAATATTCTTCTTGGGACTCACATTGAACTGTTCCTGGCCAAAGGTGGATTGAACACACTAATATATAATATGGAAAAGATAGATTACAAACGAATGCCCATACGAGAATTTGCAATGTAGAAAGAACAATAAGACAATAGCTAACTTTTACCCTCCATTGATTTTTTTGTTTTGTTTTTTGGCCTCATACAAAGAACACAGTTGTAGTTTGTGAATAATAAAGCAATTCAGTTCTCAAAAATTTTGTTATCTCGGAAAACATTCTATTTTAACAACTAACCGAATATACAAAGTATTCAAAGAACAGCACTATTTTTAAAGGTTTTATCAGATGGTCTGGACTGGCAGTAGTTATTTTTGATAGCTGTTTTAGAGTGTATACAATTAAAAAAGATAATACATTCCTGGATAACTAGACAAGTTTCAAGGAAAATTAATTTAAAAATGACTGCAAACAGGGTGTCAATGATTTAAATCAATTGATTTAAATCAGTGATTTAAATCGCGATTTAAATCAATTGATTTTTTTAAAAAAATCATTGATTTAAATCACTTTTTATTTTAATCCTTAAAAAATTCTCTTGGACAATCCCACTTTCATTATTTTTACCATTTTCTTTTAGAGCTTTGATTTCCATCTAATGAATGGAACAGTAATCCTACTCATCCCCCCTCCACAGATGCTGGAAGGTTGCAGTCCGAATAATATGTATGCACAAATAGTGCTATTTGTTGTCTAATATGTGAAATAAAGAAAATACATGCTGGGTGTAGGGCAGGTGTTGCAAAGAGTGAATTGAGAGGGGGAGGGACATGATAGAATGTATGTGATATATTTTCAGTGAAAAGAAAAAATAAAAACAATCTAACAAAAAATGAATTTTCTATGCCTTGCATTAGCAATTGGGGGGGAGGGGCAGTCTTTATTAGGGCTGAAATGGAACATATTCCAGTTTTACAAAACAAAAGCAAAATAAAGAGAGGGGGGGGGGAGGGGCTGAATGAAGTGAGGATTGGGTTGAACTTCCTGCCCCATTTGATTTTTATCCTAGCTAGTAGATAGTATTATTTTCAGATTGGCTCCTAACACTTTTTTCTGGGTTTCTTACTGGTGAAACTTTACTTCAAAGGTGTTTTTGTATTTTTAAAAACTTAAAGGTAAGTTGTTCATAAGTAAAAATCAATTAATAACTGACATTTCTAATTTAAAAAAAAATCCGATTTAAATAAAAAAAATCTGATTTAAATAAAAAAAATCCATTTTGATTTTTTAAAAAAAATTATTGATTTTTTTACACCCTGACTGCAAAACAGGGTTGGGTTTTTCCCAGGAAAAACTGGTTTTTACCAGGCCATAGGAAAAGCTAGGTTTTTACAGGTAAAAACCTAGGAAATACTATTACTTTACATTTTCTGTTAGGCAGTGATTTATTATTTTTATAAATGAGCTTCTGCATACTGTCTAACATTTTTTCGCGAGACCTCCGCCGCACGCACGCGCCAAGTCTCTTCCGACTTTCTCGAAATAGGGGGGAAATGCAACGAGGAAGTAGCAAGCGAACAAAAACTGAAGGCATTGGGAAGTGTGCATCCTAAACCTGTCTCCCTTTTCTCAAATGGAAGCGTTCGTGGCTGCCAGGCGCACAATATGCAAACAGACAGTATCTTATATTTTATCAATATGTATTATTTTGTGCATAAATATATTGTGCATTTAAAAAAAAACATTGGACAAGTAATGAGATGACAACTATCTCATGAGTTTCAGATGTAGAGAAAAAAAAAAAAAAATTCAAAATAAGGGGAAGAGAGGAGGGACACGTTTTCTGTTATTTAAAAGTCAAATTTAAAATTTCACTAAATTTTCAAAGTTCATCAGCAGCTAATAATTTAATGTTAAAATAATTCATTTGTGCTGCATGCGAATTATGGCAAACTGGATCAGTCATGAATTATTTTAAAGTAGATCAGTCTTATTGTAATTGCATTCTACTCGCAGAAACACACAAACATTGTATTTTGCTACAGCCTGTTAAGTTCCTGTTTTTTTTTGTTTAAAAAATATAGCTTCAGAAAAAATGAATTGATTTATTTTACTAGTATGAATGAGCTTAAAAAACATTTTCCTTGAAAATTGAATAAAATTTACAGAAACAATTAACGTTATTTAAGCATGAGAAATTGAACAATAATGTATTTATGAGTTTGTATTATATGTTTTATAATTATATTTTTTTAATTATTAAGTCAGCATTCCCAATTAGCATTTCTTTTTCATGCATACAACCCTCATTATGCTGACAGAGTGGTATAGTGGTTAAGACGCTGGCCTCTTATGCCCAAAAGAGCGGGTTCGAACCCGGCTCCAGTCGGCGGATTTTCATGATGCAGAAAATTGACAGCGCTCATGTCGTATGATTATGCGGCATGTAAAAGATCCCTCGAGTACTTGTTTGGGTTATAGTATCTCGTAGCAAATTCCTAGTACAGTTTCGCATCAAATAGAGCCGAGGTGCCTCAATCTAGTGGGGAAACTGGGCGTCAAAAATACTTGTGGCAATGGTATCCCACCGATGGTGGTGCCGCATGAAAGAGTGGATGCCGCTTTGGGGAATGCACTAGGTCTGCAAATGGCATGAAGCTAAACGCAGCCCCATTTGAAACAAACAAACAAACCCTCATTATGTAATTTTGAAAATTATAGGTGGGAATAAAGCATTAAGTTACCACCCCTAAGACGGGGCTAAGGCAGAAACGTGCCTCCAGCTCGGTTACTTCCTATTCCGAGCCGACGAGTGCTAATAAGCTCGAAACTGCAGTCTTTGGATCGAATAACAGAGTTGGCTGTGTATTGCATAATAGGTAGGAACACGAAAACGAATGTGTGGGGTCCTATGGTAATTTGTGATTGAGAAAAGTACATTTGAATTGAAAACGTCAAATTAAAATGAATGTCATGGGCTGGATGTGGTTTTTTTATTTTTATTTTTTTTTTAATTTTTAATTAAAACATGCATATTGTCCCTGATGTATGACTCCCAGTATAATATTGGTGACTAGTTGGTTGGGGCTTTGTGGTTTCACTGTCAAAAGGCAAATTGGTTTGCTACTAAAAAAAAAAGATTATTTCAAACTGAAACTTCTGAATTAGCTAAACTGAGCACATAGCCTCAAGATTATGACAGTTGAAAATAGTATTTCTACCTTAGAATTGAGATATACTTTTGAGAGCAACTGATTCAGTTGAAAAAAGGGACCGAGAGAAAAACTATTAGGTAGTAAATGAACTAAAACACCTCCCTAAGAGGGGGGATATGAATTCTGCATTCCTATGTATCATTACACTAATAACGAATGTCACGCAAGAAAACATACCAGCATATATTTCTTCCATTACAGCAGCAGATTTCGTAAGCAGTATTGCTTGCTTGAAATGTATCTTTATTTCAAATAAGAGTACGAAAGCAAAAGTTCAAATGAATCATTTCAACTTCAACAAATTACGTGGAGGCGGCCATGCTTGCTGTCGAAAAGATCAGCGAAAATGATTAATGCGAAATGACTTTTTTTTGCCATCTGGAAAGTTTGAAGAATTCGACTTGACTTTTACATATTCATCACTAAAAGAGCATTCAATCATCTTTTTTATCACTATTTGATGAAGTACATGTTTTATTTTACTTATTTTAAAAATGTCCGCAACTTATTCCCTTTAAACTTTTTCTTTTTAAAATTACTACTTCTATTTTTGGCAACACATAAACAGCACAGACGCCGCCGTTGTTTTGGTAATGTCAGTTTAGTTTTCGGTAAGAAATGTTCAGTCCTTTGTAGCCTTGAAATGCAAAGACCCTGAAAACTAACAATCTAGAGAAGTCATTTCTGTTGCACAGTAAACGTATGGAATTTTCCTGTATTTCTGATTTCTAATTCAATATCTAGTTCCGATTTTTCTAGCTGTGCATGTTTTACAAGGATTGTAGTAGCATACTTTTTATTGATGGTTTACAAAAAATTACTCACGGGGTAAAAAATAAATCCACTAGGTTAAATAAGTGGAGCAATCCTATCATATTACTGGAATAAAATTCAAATCTATTTTAAAGAAGTCTTCGTTTTTGTTGAGTGAGAAGAGCCGAAGCAGACAATCGGCTATTTTCCTCTCCTTTGTTCTCCCTATCCACGGAGCGGGATTTTCAAATCTCCTGTATTTGAAATTCAGGTACTTATCCGTTTGCCAGGCGCAAGCGAAAAATCAAAAATCGTCAGTATCGAAGCGAATGACAAATCTGTCAACGGCACAAAAGTGCGCTCAACGGTAAACAAATGTGGTTGTAAGAAATTTGGCAGAATCTGCATCATTTAGCAATTTTTTGCTTGCGCCCGGCTAACGCGGCTAAGTACCAAAATTCGTTGTTTCTTCATGCGTTTTTTTTTTAGTACAGGAGCACTGGACAAAGCTTTCTACCCCTGCTTTTCTTCATTTTCAATACTGCCCTAAACTTTTTCTTAGAAATGAAGAATATAACTCGGTGTGCTAAACAGTAGTGCCAGAGCTGATCAGTATGGTAGTTGTCAAACCAAGGTCAAGGCTTACTTTAATTGAACATCTTTACTGACAATAATTTTCACCCATCTGCCATAGTTATTATTATTTTATCTAAGAATACCAAGTTCAAGCAATGCCCCTGTAATACTAAATGTCTACTGCATTTGCCTCAAAAAGGGATTCAACCGTTCGGAACGAGCTCTATCTTTCGGCCTGCAGCTATTGGCGATGGATTCAAACATCGTATTAATTAAATTTTTGAATTTAAAGTTGGAAATCAACCAATTGTGAATTTCCCTGACATAGGGTCGGCAAGGTTTAGGACACTATGGTAAAAACCCTGGTTTAAACCATCCTGTCCAAAACCCTACTAGTGTCCAAAACTGTCCAAATTTAAATTTGAACAAATTTTTTTTTTTTTGTTGAGTTATAAATATAACCGATTTTAGTAGCTATGTAAATTTCTTTTCATAACACAACAGGGGTCCCGTTGACGCGCTATAGCGCGTAAAATACGCGGATTTCAGGAAAGGGACTCAATGCTTGAAACTTAGCGCGTCCCGCGGGACGCGCTAAAATTCGTTTCGCGGGACGAAAGTGTAAAATTTAGGTGGTGCAGATTGTCTGTGCTTTCTTTCAACCAACGCCTTCGTTGTCTGTAATATTATTTATTTTACACAGCCTGCATCTGTAATGTTGTTTATTTTTGATTATAGAGTAAAAATTATTGTTTCACCTTATTTATTTTTTTTCTGCGGAGTGTGGGACCCACTATCTTTAAAATGGACCCACTTTTTCAAAAGCGATGGGTCCTTGGGACCCAGCTTTGTGAGTATCTAGCGGGAGCCCTGACACAACACTACCAACTGTTACATAGGGAAATATTAAGTAACAGTGTTATTGGCGAATTTACTTTTTTACTTTTAATTTCAATATTAATATTTAATTTTTCAGAGAAAAATGTTATCAAATATTTATTAATTAGAACTTATTAACATTTATATTAAAATAAATACACAAATATTGCAGTAAATGCATATTTATTAGACTAAATTCCTGTAGCTTTAGCATACTTTTGGACAGTTTAATGAAATTTTGGACAGTTTTACACAGTTCTCGACAGTAAAAACCAACTGTTCTGTCCAAAACCAGTTTACCCTACTCTGACAGTTTCTTTGTTTCGAAGAACTTCGATAGATGACAAGGCGTCCTCAATGAAGGGCGAAACCAGAAAGTGATAATAAGCAATTAGTATTAAGGAGGCGTTGGTTCAAGTAAGTTTCTTAGCCTGTGTTTATTGCTAACTTTAAAACATCATTAACTGTGTCTGATCACATACAACTAAAGATTGAAGCAGTGAATAAAACACTTAATTGAAAATGAAACGCAACTAAAGTTTGCATTGTTTGTTATCAGGATTCTTAAAGGAAAAATTCTAGTTTCTAATTTTTTTAGTAGAAAACTGGGATTGAAATTTAGCAAATTTGACAGCTAAAAGTGCAATTTTTTTTCCGGAACCTCTGTATCTAAATTGTTTTTAAGGAACCCGTTGGCAGCTTAATGGATTGCCCTTTGATGAATCCAATCTCCACAATGGATTAATAGACTTAAACTAATTGATGACAGAAGCAAAAAAAAACTTCGCAATGACACGATAGTATAGCTGCAGTACAATTTTTGTATGTGAAAGACTAAAATTACAGCTATTTGTTGGTTCCTCACTGGTTTCCTTTTTTCTGGGCGCGCTTTTTTTGCGCCTGAGTTTTTTCGAAATTCATTAAAAATCAAGCATTGTGTTTTAAAATTGGGTAATGATGAATTTTTGTGTTTTGTAAGTGTCTTAACAATATCTAGTAGTCAAATGAAGAATATTATCTTGGTTGAAACTTCCCTTTGCAATCTCAGTTTCTCTCTTTTCTAATTAGAAAGCCAATCTCCCCCCATGGAGAGCGAAGAGAACTCTGCCGCCACTTCGGAAGCGGCAGAGGTCAAATTGGAGGACGACCCCCAACCTCCCCCCCAACCTAGACCCAGGGGGCGGAGGCGGAGACCAGCTATCTACAACCAGGACGAAGACCCCGAGACCCTCAAGGAGAAGAAGAAGAAGAGAGCCGTGGAGCTCAAGCTCAAAAACCTGAAATGTGAGTGCCGGTGGTGCAACATAAACGTTAGAAATTAAAACGCCGATAGTATTACTGGATGCATTGGCCAAAAAGCATCAATGTTTTCTAGTGGTGCACCGAGTACTTGATATATGCTCGGTACTCAGCCAATTTACTGAGTACTCAGTATTCAGCTAAATTTTAATCAGATTTTTCAGAGCAAAAACTTTTTTTTTTTCACATTAAAGCTAGAACTTTATATGATATTGATGGTAGGAAACACTGTGTACCCAGTAGTCGGTAAATACTCCGTACTTGGGCAATTTACCGAGTACTCGGTACTTGGCTAAATTTTGATCAGGTACTCGGCCAATGCCGAGTAGTTGTAAAAATTGAATATTTTTCACGATAATGAAATTTTTGAGAAATTTGCAATTGCTTTATTCACAAAATACAACTGTGTTCTATGTGTGAGTCAAAAAAGTCCCACCTATAAAATCAATACATGGGAAAAGTTGGCTTTTGGCTATGCCCTTTCTCTGTTGCAAATTCGTAAATGGGCATTTGTGAGTAACTATCTTTTTTATATCACATATCAGTAGTATTTAATTCACCCTTGGACAAGAACAGTTCAATGTGATTCCTAAGATGAACATTCTGTCAACAAAGGTGTCTTATTATCATAGACTGATAAATAAGTCACCTTTAAATCATATTCCAATTTATTTTGAATCATTTGAAAATTTCGACTACAAATTTTTTAAACCATCATTTTGCAGATTCAAGTCTTCGGTTCCGTGATAACAATGCAAAGGAGTAAAATTAAGTCATTTTTATAATCGTAAGAAAAATGTTGTGACTATTTTGGGTCGAGCAATTAGGTAAGAAAATAATTAAAGTAAAAATGCTAGGAAAATATTTTGATGATCAAAGTCATTGTATTTTAAACTGCCTTGCAACAAGTGTCATACCGAGTACTCGGTACTTAGCCGAGTAGTGAAAGGCCGAGTACTCGGTACTTGGCTACTCTGCCCAAGTGCCACTCGGTATGCCCCTATTAGAAATAAAAGCATCCATAGTATTGGGATGCAGCGACAAAAAACGATCAATGTTTTCAAACATTGATGTTTTAAAGTATTTATCTTTTTTTTAGTACTCGCCATACACATTTTAATGTACAATAATACAGTAACCCCTCAGTACATCACGCTTCCTTTAGTACTGAGTAATGATGAAACTTTTTATTGTATATTTTTCTTTTTGAAATGTAAAAACATTGACATCGGAAATACATATCAAAAGCAAAACAACGATGCTTTAAAATCGTCAACCTTTCTTGAACTCAAAAATATTTAACCCTTAACTTCGCAATTTTTTAAATTTCTATGAAAAAATTGTATCAGCCAGTTCTCAAATAATAATAAAAAGAAAAAATATTTAAAAAAATAATCAGTTAAAACTTGAATGTTACTCATTTTTTTTGTTTGCTGCAATATGTTAGTAAAATCAAATTTCTTCTTAACTTTTTCCACTTGAAAATTAAAAAATTACTTTTAAATGAGCATAAAATGTTTAAATTTCTTACCTGGTAATTTATTTCGTCAATAAACAAGACGAAGCATAAAATATATATTAGATTCTTTATATAGCAAAAACACAGTTCTTGAGGCATCAGAAAATTTTGTAACTGTTGTGATTTCTGGGGGAAATGTGCTGTGATCTAGTGACGAAATTAGCAAGTATTTCCTTACAGTTATCTTTTTTCTCTCAGATAAATGATTTGTAGGAAATTTTTAAAAAATATTGAGTTTGTTAAACTAAAAAAAATCATATGTTACAGAAATGGAACAGTGGTAGGTTAAGGGATGAACTAAAAAGTTCCATTCTGAAAGCTCAAGCAACCATTAAAGCATTTACAAAAGAGATTTGCTAATTCAAATTTTTCCTTGTATATGTCAAAAAAAAAAAAAAAAAACAGACATTAGCTTCATTGAGAATCTGCGCTAAGAATACCTTCATCAATAACTTGCAGCAAAAAGATCCCAATAATTCCTCAAAGAATCCTTCTGGGAACCATTAATCAATAAATTATCAGAAAGTTTTTCATTGGAAAGATGACAAAATGAATATTAAAAAAATTCCAAAAAAAAAAAGAATAATGTAAAGGGATATCTTTATTACACTGATTAATGAAGGATCTTTTTTATTTCATATTTTTATGAAACTTTTTTGCTGAAATTAAAACACAGATATGGGATGAAAAACATTGAATGTGAAACAACTAAGAATAAAATATTTTGACTGTAAAACATTGGAGATAACTATTAAAAACTTTCTCGCTCATTTTTTCCTACTATGCCATTCTACTATGGACATTAATAACTTGCTGTACACTATTGTTTTCAAACCATCTTATTTATTTAATTTAACTTAGAAGTTGCAAACTCATTTAACTTAAGTCAACACCATTCTCTAGATTTAGTCTTAATGCATGGCAGGTTCACTAAAGATACATATATTTCACGCTAATTTTTTGAAATAAAATTTTTTTGTTATTTTATTTTATTATGACTGAGATGTATATATGAGAAATTTGTGATGCTTGTGCTCTCAATGTATGATTTAGTTTTGTAACTTTTGTTATAATTTGGAAATAATTAATAATTTGGAATAGTAAATATAATAGTAAAAATAATAATCATTATTCATTCGTGTTTTAAGTGATCAGCAAAACATGAAAACAAACTTAGATCTGGAATTGTATTTTTTAAATGAGTTTTTGTATAAAATACCGAACTGCTCCACCAAATTTCAAAATACTCCTCAAAATCCTCGCAGATTGTTTCTCTTAGATTCCTAACCCTGTGTAAATCAACTAACTGAATATTTGTTTATTTGATCCATTTTTTAAACTTGACCCTTGTCTCTTTGTTCTTCATTTAGCCTTTAAACTAGTTGTTCAAGCAAATGTAATTTTCCCTTTTGCATCAAAATAACAATTAAGATTTTGCTTCAATAATCAAAATATATGCACGGAATTTTATGTAATCTCCGATCATCTTCCGTGAAGTATTTAAAAAAATCTTGACACAATAACAGCTCAAAACTCACTCTTCAGAAAAGGTCATCTAATTTCATTGGGATTTAAAATCATTCAAAACAACCGCTATACAATAAAATATTTTTAAGAATTAGAAATTAGAAAGAAGAAACAATAAGGAATTTAAAAGCCTTAGCCATTGCAGCACAATAAAACTTCAATAACTTGAATGAGAAATAGAAATTGAAATGCTGAACTGCAAAAGCCTGTGACTTTTTTTCTGTTTGAGATAAAAGCATGGATCTTCAACTGTAAGTCGAGATAAATCTGGGGTTCAAAACATCACTCTACACAATGGTGTAAAAAGACGACTGTGGAACAATTAGTTAAATTTTTATTGATGATTTAAATGAGGAATATTGCACCTAAAATCGAGCAAAGCCTTGAAAAAAATAATTTTTAAACGCAAATAACTTGCATTGCATTTAAGATTGAGAATTAGAACAAATTGCATCAAATGCGGAAAATTTGTTGTTTCCAATGACATATAACATTAATATGTGTAAGTAATTTTTAAACCCAATATTCTGCAATTTATGTGAAAATCGTCTTACAAGGAGACCTTCCGGTCTCGGAAATTCAGATCGGGATGAGATTTGGCAGATTAGTAGTACCCCTTAGGGGTACTCTCAGGTTAAAATAATAAAGCGCACTAGCCATAAAATTCCGAGAAAATCGCCTTTCAAGTTTTGCACACAGTCATATACGAGTTAAGTCTCCTACGTGTATCGCCTGGGTGGCTCAGTCGGTAGAGCGTAAGGCTTCCATTCTTTAGTCCCGGGTTCGATTCCACGGCTACTTTTTTTCCTTTCTTTTTTTTTTGTGAATTTTGTGGCTTATTCGGCAGAGTTCTAGGCTTCCAAGCCGGGGACCAGGGTTGAATACCGCCAGAAGATTTTTTTAAAATAAATTTATAAATGATTTTTACAGCAAAATTGAAATTTTATTGAAGGTAATACTAGAAAAAAAATATGTGATGTATTTGAAATTATAGTACATTTAAACTCTATTCACTATTCACACAATTGAGTGATAACACATTTTCAGATTTTATAAACTATGACAAAGTAAATAATTTTTGCAATACACTTTAATCAGTTTCTGTATTTTCTTATTTACTGTAGTTTTAATGTACTATAATTTCAAATACACATCACATATTTTTTTCTAGTATTAAAGTTAAATTTCAGTTAAATTTCAATTTTGCTGCAACAATCACTTTATAAATTTATTTAAAAAAAATCTTCTGGTGGTATCCAACCCTGGTCCCCGCTTGGAAGCCCAGCATTCTGCCGAATAAGCCACCAAATTCACAAAAAAAAAGAAAGGAAAAAAAGTAGCCGTGGAATCGAACCCGGGACTAAAGAATGGAAGCCTTACGCTCTACCGACTGAGCCACCCAGGCGATACATATAGGAGACTTAACTAGTATATGACTGTGTGCAAAACTTGAAAGGCGATTTTCTCGGACTTTTATGGCTAGTGCGCTTTATTATTTTAACCTGAGAGTACCCCTAAGGGGTACTACTAATCTGCCAAATCTCATCCCGATCTGAATTTCCGAGACCGTAAGGTCTCCTTGTTAAATTGGAATAAAAAAAGAACCGCTCATTGAATTATTTCGATTTGGCGCCCAAATCTTTCTGATAGTTCTCAAGTTTTGCATTCAAACACACAGACGCTTTTCGAGACTTCATTTTATACTAAGTAGAGATGTGCATAAAAGTCGAAATTTATGATGATCATGATGGACATTTTTGTTCCCCTCTAGGTACTTTCAACGAAACGACCGAGGTGACCGGCAAGAGGCAGAAGAAGGCCCCCCAGCGGTTCGAGCTGGTTCCGGTCGACAAGCGCAAGTCGGTCGTGGAGAACTGCCAGGGCCGCGGCACCCAGCTCGGAAACATCAACTGGAGTGAGTCGTTCAATCATTGTGAATTGAAGCTATTTTGTTGTGCACTGTACGATCAGAAGCAAATACAAATGCGATGACCAGCAACAGGCAACTGGGCTGGTTCCAGTCAAATTATAAACCCCAATGAAGATCAATGGCCCGCTCAAAGCTGTCCACTCCCTGGCTCCTCACCGCCTCTTCCGTCAAAGTTCCAAGTTTCTACTACTCTGCTAAAATAGTCATTTTCCCAAATTTCCTGGTTAGCCTGAGATTTAAACAGCTTATAACAATGACCCCTTGTTCTGTTTTCCGTGCAAAAATCTAACCCCCTAACATGTTTCATTTTAATAAATTTAAACAACTGAATCATGTCCCCTCTGATTCTCCTTTGCTCATTTCATTTCATTTCATTTCACCCTCCAGGGTCCCCCGTACCTACCAGCTTAGTGGTTTAACCGGGATAGGGCCCTGAAGAGTGCTCTGTTCTTAATTTTGAACCAGAACCTAGGGTCGAGCAAACCATAGGCCCTAGCACCCCCAGAGGTCTCCTTTGCTCAAGACTTTGTACCCTTTCCAATAAATGAATATCTTTTTTCAGATGAGGAGACCAAAACTGAACAGCATACTCCAAATGAGGTCTGACATGATGGAAAAAAATGTAGTTTGAAACATTCGGGTGGCATGAAGATAGCGGATAGATCGAATCTTATTGTAGGGACTTTAAAACAGGGATGAGATTTTTCTGGCATGTTCGTTTTGAAAAGTTTTCCTCCCTTCCCTTCTTTAGCCCTCAAAGCGATCCTATATTTTTTATGAATCTGGAAAGGTTTGATTTTTCTTATATTATTGAATTCACTTCCTTATTTTTCCTCTTTGATGCTTATCCACCACAAATGTTGCTAAAAATGTTTGTTTTGGAAACATACCAACATAAAAACACGTGGTTCATTCAAAAATTGGGTGCCTTGTGTGAGATTTCAATCCTTTTGCATCTTGAAATTATTTTAATTATTTGTAAAATCTTGGGATATTTTATGCTACTGTAACTTGGCTCATTTTATTCGTTATTTCAGTAATTTAAGTATTATTTAACTTTATTTTAGTTGCTTGCTCAAAGCATGTAAAATTAACCAAAAAAAAAAAAAAAGAAACATGGTTTGACACCCAGACTCGGATTTTTATAAAATTTGGCTCATTTTTTCTTTCTATGCAGTTTTTGTTGTATCATCCCTTAAAAATTTCGGGTATCATCCCTTCTGGAAGCTTTTTAAATGCATTTTTGTATATCGTCCTTTCCACATACTTTCCGATGAAATTTTCCATTTCTTCCTTATCTCTCTCTGACCGCTATTCCTCTTAATACGATGTATTCCCAGAAGCAGAATTTTTTTTCAGTAGTCTGGGATGCAGATAAAAAATCGAAAGATAGTCTGCAAGTTTTTATCGACATTAGATTTACGGTAAAGCTTAATTTGATTCTTAAGAGAGGCTTAAAAAAATGCCAGTGAAGGCACAAGCTACTTGTGGATTATATCTCACTTATGCAGTACAAATCTTCTTTAGTTGAAATTTAAGATTTTTTTTCCTTAAAAGTGTTAATTTTATTCTCCCCTTACTAAGAAATAGCTATAGAAATGTTTGCTTGTTATAACTAAACCTCACTAGAGAAAATTCTTTCTGCACTTGTGTTAATATTTATTGACAAAGCGATGCTGTTTCTCAACACTTGCATGCAGTGCTTAATTTGAGGTCTTGTTCTTGCTGTTAGTTTCTGATCTGTAATCCTTTTCTTTACAGTCGCCCACCAGCTACGCGCAGCTTCCCTCTACACCCTGCGTTTGCTGCATAGGATCATCTACCGGAAGCAAGGGATGTTTGCGGTGAGTGTGAGAGATATTATCGATTTAGGGTGAAGTTTATCTATTTTTGAGGAAATGCTATTGATAATGGACCTGGAGGTGTTTTTGTCATTGTAATTCTTGGCTTGTTACTTTCTTTGAAGTCTTTATTCCACTAAAATTTGTCATGACAGTACATGTGATTGGATTATGTGTCAAATTCTTTGATCATTTTGGAGCCTATCTCAACTGTGTAGCATGGGTGCAAGACCTTCCGTCTCAGGACGGATTTCCTTCTTGACGAAATCACCGAGACTGATATCGGGACGGAAAAAAAACCGATCTCATTCCTTCAGTTTTTTTTTTCTTAAGACATAAAAATAAACGAAACATAAAATCAGATTTCTCTAAGACACCCTTAAACTTGTCAATGTTTACAGGTTTGGCGTAAAGTTAACATTTGGGTTATTTTTCACGCCTTTACCCTCCAGTCTCGATTTTTTACGCATTTCGAAATCAGATTGCATCCGCCTCAGTAACGGTCTGCCACTTTGGTTTGCTGCGTGATTCTACCACATGAATATCTCTAATTTTGTACTTGTCATTATTATTTATTTGTCTTATGTCTCATATTCCACAACGGAAGACTTGCACGATCGTCATTTTGCCGCTCCCCTTCGGGAATTTAATATAAGTAGATGGCTTTTCAACAAATGAATGTTTCAAAATATTACAAGTAGCTAGCGATAAAAATACTACGTAAGTAACCCGCTTATGAGTTTCGTGTTTGATTTAGTTAAGCCTTCATTCTAAATTCTCATTCTCATTGTTATCACTGTTTCATAGCAACGACGTTTTGCAAGAATGGATTTCATATTTAATCATTTATTAGGCTTAATCGCTTTAAACTTGACTACTTATTAATTGATATCTTTGCTAATTAAAATCGTACAATTATATCAATTAAAACTAATGAAGCCTGAA
Organism: Uloborus plumipes; assembly: GCA_038373865.1. Taxonomy (NCBI): domain Eukaryota; kingdom Metazoa; phylum Arthropoda; class Arachnida; order Araneae; family Uloboridae; genus Uloborus; species Uloborus plumipes. The sequence continues at coordinate 25,809 of JAXGGA010008306.1, forward strand.
AAATTACCTATTTATCGGTACCTGGTTCGACTTTCAGGTCATTGGCGTTCAGGAGAAAGAAGCGTGACATAGAAAGATAGTTAGAAAGATAGAAAGAAAGATAGTTAGAAAGATACTCAGTTTTTAATATAAGTAGATATTTAAATCAACCCTTTGCATTCATTCTTTTCTATCATTCTCAATTTTGTGCTTTTTCAATTAAATTTGAGCAAATTTCAAGAATATGATCCCTAAAAAAATAATTAGATAAAACCCTCACTCAAATATTATCGGAAAACTAATATATTTTGACTTTGGACCTTTTTTCAATCCCTGAGGATACGTTTCTGAGCCTCATTCCTTTCCCTAACGTGACCAAATATATCATGCAATCGCTTTTTAAGACATCATTTTTGAAAAAAAATTGGGCTAGTGCCTTCGAATCTCCTCTCTCATAACAGCACTGAAAAGTTTAAAACTGTTTTTAAAACTGCAATTTTAAGGAGTGGGAAAGTCCCTGAACACTCCACTCCCCTGACGTTATCAAATATGTACTATAATTGTTAGTATAGCGGTGATCTAGAAAAACTTCGAGGTTACTACTTCAGAACCTTCCTTTCCTAACATTATCGGAGATCGTCTAAAATTTCGATTTGATAACTTCAATTTTCAAAAACTGCGCGGGAATAGTACCTACATTCACCTAATCTTTAGATTAGCCACACCTCATTCTGCTATCACCAAAGATCGTCTAAAATGAAGTTTCTAGAACTCAAATTTCGAAAATCCCCCCCCCCCTCCTCCTATGTTTGCTTGAATATGAATGAATGAAGTGAAAAGGGGGCGCCCCTAAGGCAGCGCAAGCACTGTAACCACAGGTCTATTGTACTATCCCCGTTAGAACCCTAAAAGAGCCCAATAGCTGAAATGAACTTAAGCAGATGGCTAACAGGAATGCTAGACAGTTCGTGGGGATTTAAACAATGGTACCCCAAATGTCCAAATCTGTAGGCAGAATAAAAATCACATTCGCACAGAACATGACCTGAACTTTCATCCGCCTTTAGGCAGCCTCTGCAAGCTGGGTCATCAGTGATACCCAACAAGTTTAGGTGTCTATTAAGAGTGCAGTGTCCGGTGAGAAGTCCGATGGACATCTTAATCTCCTTTCTGCTCAAACTTAGTAGCTCCCTGGACCTCAGCCAGGATTGACGTTGGTTGAGAGCTTTAGCTTGTCTCTGTGAGTCGGACTGAAGCCACCTCTCATATGAGTCATTCATAAGCAGGTTTCTTATAGTATTCCTGACTTTGTTATAGGGCAAACCAAGAGCAGGTTCAGGACCCACGAATGGTGTGTGCATTCCCAAACTGACTTGGTAGTAAAGCAATAGCTATTGAGGGCTTGAATATACTTAAAACCACGAGCGTCGCGGCCTATGGGGATTCGGGGACGCGTCCCCCCCCCCCCCCACAAGACACACGTTACAATAAATCAATAATCAAGTGATACATTGATTTCAGAAAAAAGAAAGTTCTTATGTAGAAAATAACCGAACAAAGTGAAGTTAGCTATTTAATTTTGGCGCGAATCCCCTTCCTTGAAAATGTTTCTTCTCAACTCTCTAATTTTACATATTTTTCATTTTTTTCAATTTTTATTAATATTTTAGCTGTTTGAAATTTGTATGATCAATCAAACCTTTATTTCATACTGTATTTCAAATTTCATTCTTTTTTTCTATGTTTGCAAAAACTTATGAAACCCAAACTTTAGAATCTCTACTGAACTCTGAATTTTTAAACTTTCAAGTTTAAGTGGTTTTCTGAGATATTTCTACGACGTCTTTCTTTTATTAAAATGGTCGCTTTTAGTTACTTAGAAATGATTCATTTTTTCATTACAAGAGAAGACATCAAGAAAGCGTTTTGTTACCAACTGTCCTTTCAATAGCCGTTCTTTCTTTCCATAATACCACAGTTGACTGTCGACTGTCAAAAGAAGAAAGATGGATGGGTAATCGCGGACTTAATTCACAGATAGGTAATGAGGGGTCGCAATGTCTCTCAGTCAGACTTGAAAAAAAACGGGGTTCCCAACGAATACCACATAAGCTGTACAGACGACACTTTCAGAACAAGTCTCTTTCCTTTGGAAAAAAACGGTTCCTTTTCGTATTGGGACCAGTAGCGGATCACCCAATAGGCGCATGAGGCGCGAGCCTGGGGCCTCAGAAAAGCGGGGGGCCTCGGAATCGAAGAATGTTACATTCTTAAAACTAAAATGTTTCAATTTGAGAATTTGCCATGGAGAGTCATGAGTTTGAGTGGGAGATGATCAAAACTCATGGAACTGATTGCTTCCAATTGGGCCCTGTAACTATAAGGCCCGGAGCTAAGCAGGGCCCGACTCACTAATAGTAAGGCAAGCTCCCAGAATAATTTGTAAACCCCCTGAAGATCCAATGGCAGAATGCAGTGGCTGATTTACAGGTTTAGGGGCTGTCAAAATGTAGTTTTGGGGCAACTTTATCCATCAACAGTATAAAAATAATTTATTATGTGCATTTTTGAATTTAATTCGGGGCCCATATGGTCACAGTTGCGACATGATCAACCCGATACCGACAAAATTAATTAACTCAGTTCTAGCACATATTAAACACCTAATTCAGTTTCAAATAGAATTTTACTTCCAGAGCTCAAAATAATAATGTTAAGTAATGAAAACTAGACAAGGTCTCTAAAAAATGTATAAAAATCAATAAATAAATTTAAAGGACGAAAAAAAATGTTAGGAAAAAATATTAAATGTATTAGATAAAGTTTTTTTTTTTTCTTTTCTTTTCTTTTTTTTTTTTTTTTGCTCGCTTGGATAGGGGGAGGGTCACATAGCATTTTGTAGCAGGCTCACCAGTTCAAGTTTACGGTGAGGGGGGGAAGAGGGGGTTGGCAAGAGGAACATACTCAGTATACATAATAAGAAAATAAAAAACAAAATACCTTAGGGGGGTGGGGTGGATAGACGCCTTCCTTCTGGCTACCCAAATTACAGATCTTTTTCGTACGGCACGATGAAATTTTTGAAGCCAAAATGAGATCAATGTCCCCCCCCCCCCCAATAATAAGACCTCGGTGACGCCTATGCTTAAAACTATGATCTTACTACTAAAAATAAACTGAGTACTAAACCCCCAGTTTTGACACTGTAAAATCAATAAGTATTTGTTTTTCCCACCCTTGAGCACGCACATGGGGGGGGGGGGTCTCAAATATTAGCCGTCTTGGAAGCATGGCCAAACTTGCACCCATGCTGTGTAGTAGGGTGGGACAAAAATGACATTTTTTTTTTAATTTCGTTGATGGGTAATGCAGAAAAGGTGCCACTGGGGGACAAAGTGCACAGAAAATAATTTGATATTTCTTCTGTAATCTCTTGATCTTCCGCAATTGCGTTGAATTTTGCAAAAAAAATTCAGTTTTTTTTGAGATTTTTAGCAAATTATTAAAAAAAAATTGTATGATCGATAACGGGTAGGGCGGAAAATGTGCCATTGGAGGTATAGAAATTCCATAAATGTTTGTGATATGATTCCTTCCTTTTCCAAAAATGCCTAGAAGATTTGACAATTTCCTGTTTATTTCTACATTTTAAATTAAATTTTGTCAAAATGTTAACCCTTCACTGCACGGTGTGCCAGATCTGGCACAAACCAAATAAATCCTCATATGTTCCAATGACTTTTTAAATGCAATTAAACTGAGTTTTACGCCCCTTCTGGAACATTGCTATAACAGTTTAGTGTGATGTTTATACACTAGTTAATTGCACTAGTCTAGGTATTACAGTTCTTGCTTTTGAAAAAAAGTGTGTCTGCATTTCCGTTAGAAGTGTGTTTAGTCATTTTTTCCTTTGTTCTAAAAATGTTTTAATACACTTAGTGGCAAATTTGTTTGTACCACTTATGGCACAAAACACATTGTAGATTATTACACTTATCGGTATACAAAGCATATGCTATGCGCTTTGTGCCATATGTAGAACAAACAATTAAAACATCATTTTTGGTGCACATTTTTAAGATAAATTTTTTTCTTCATTTTTCCTGAACTCAGAGTTATTAAAAGGTAACATATGACTTTTTTCATGAAAATATAAAAAATCGTGCAGTGAAGGGTTAAAATGCTGTTTTCGCCATACTTATCTGAAATAAGTACATTGTTTGTCACATATAATGCATTTTTAAATGTTGGGTGCTAAAAATTTTTGAAAATAATTTCCTAAAAATCTCATAAAACTGTATTTTTCCCAAACTTCAACGCAATTGTGGCCAATCAAGAAATTTTGAAGGCCCTACTGTGTAGTGGCTCATGTAAATATGAACTGATTATTTTTCCCTTGGAAGAAGAAAATTCAGCTTTTTCTCATTTTTTAATCAATCAGTCGCATCTATAGCGGTGGAATAATCAAATCCTTCTTTTCCACAGGAGAAACAGATCCGAAAGAGCGTGATGAAGTTCAGCGGCTTCCCTTTCGAAGCATCGCATCCGGAAGTGAAGAGGCGGAGAGAGCAGCTGGAAAAGTGAGTCTCTATCGAGAATGCTTCGGAAAATCACTCTTCAGCATGTATAAAGCAGGGTTTGAAGAAACCCGTTTTTTTTTTGAAAAAGCCCAGCCCACCTGGGGTTTTGATGAAGAGTCTTGTCTGTTTGGGTTAATCAATACAGTCGACCCTCGTTATAACGACCACACGTTATAAAGACCATCCCAATATAACGACCGGTGAGAAAATCCCCAACTGTATCCCAATATACTCTATGTTCTACCTCTTACAGTGACCACTCGTTATAAAGACCGTTTTCTGTAGGACGGAGACGGTTGTTATATCGAGCGTCGACTGTATATGTTTTCCGCAATATTTGTAATGCATAAATATGAATATTATTTATTTTTAATTAATAAATATTTGATAATATTTTTCTCGGGAAAATTTATATTAAAATTGAAAAAATGAAAAACATTCATTCGCCAATAGCGCTGCTAGTTAGTCCTTGCATAAGAGTCGGTCGTGTTGTGAAAAGAAATTGGTATAGCTACCAATGTAACTCATTTCAGTTTTATTAAAAACTCAAAAAATGCTTTTAAATAATATATTTAGAAGAAAAATGCCTTTATTATTTATTATTGCATTTTTTAAAGTTCGTGTAGGATGCTGTTTTAATGATGTTTAAATAAAAAAATAACACTTTAAATCTGTTGGAATTTTTCCAACATAGCAGAGTGGCAGTGTTGAGATAGAAAAACAAAACTTGGAATTTCATTAACAGTAACATTTTATTGTAGACATTAAAAACAAATATAATGTAAATAAAGCTTCACGTATTGTGAATTCAAACATCGAGCCTCGAACATCGAAGATCACAGTTACAGAGAATACATCCTCTTATATCAGGCAAACTGATTTGCATATATGGCATAGAACACTTCTTCTTGAAGACCAAATGCCCGAACATAAAATGAAAATACCAACAAAATCCTAGATTGAAAAATGATAAATTGTTAATATGCACTATATTTCAAAACAAGTTATTTTTTAAAAAAAAATTGTGGCTATTCAGTGTCGGAGCATGTAATAGTTATTCTTAGTTATTTCGTCGCAAAAGTCGGGTAGAAGAGAAACTGCAATGGGGCTCTTTTCCAGGTGCAATATGAACGCCCTACAGCAACTTCGCCAGGTGCTGGGCCTGCGCGGGGGCACCAAGAACGAAATGGTGGACACCATCATGGACTTTCTCCTGCGGCCTTCGCAGCACATCGTGGAGGAGTACATCACCGGTGAGTGACTGTTGATAACTTCTAAGTTCTAAACCCTTCAAATAACTTCCAAGTTTCAGTGAAACAAGCTGAGTTCAAATGGTTAAGATCCTGGAGTCAATCTAATATGATACAATTTGTACTGCAGAGTTTTATACCACGAAGCAGAAGCTATGGCTACGTGTTTGAGATTAAGAAAGGTCGGACAATCATTTAAAAAGATACCCAAGAATTTATTGGTCAAACATTTAAACGTAAAACATTACACGAATCATTTTAACTAAGGCAAACCCTGGCCATAATCCAAAGGCGAAAAAAAAAACGCCGGCCCCGGATGCCGGACCTACCTCTGAGCGGGCAGCGATGAAAAAGAGAAAGAACGAGTCCAATCGTTCACTATTTATTTACCAGTCATTTGCATATGATTGGGCATCGGGTGATGCCAACCTAAAACTGCAAGCAGAATCAGAATTGAGAAGCGTCCACCTAATTTGAATACCAACTTCATTCTAGTACATTATATTACATTAGGCATGAGAACTCGATCGAACATCGTATGAACGTCGTTTTACGCTATCAATTTTCGGTGGGGAAATTAAGATTTAAGGGGTTACAGTACCTTTCTAACAAATTTCTATAATTTACGTGAAAAGCATAATTCTTTGAAACCTTTGTTTCTGCACTTATTTAATATGCACTTATTTAACCATATTCTGCACAATCAATAATTTATTTTTAAACATTAAAAAATTTTCTCACTTTTTCTGAAAATTTGAAAAATGTAAGAAAATTTCAATTTTTTAAAAACCCTAAGGCTTTTTTGTTTTTGCACTTATTTCGAAATTTTTTTTTGCTAAATGATGACAAGAATTACCTCTAGAAATCTGTGCATTCATTTTCTTATATATTGATTTGAAAATATTTTGTGAACTTTTATGTAAAAAATTATTAGAAAATTTTGTTTTTAAAGGTTTAACAAGCTCTAAAAAATTTAGTAACTTATAAAACGCTTATTCAATGCACAGTTTTGTTAAATATATTATCCTGAGTGCAAATAATATTGCTTTAAAGTTGTATCTTTAATAGAAAAAATTCCTTAGCGCTTCCAGTAACATGGAAACACCAAAAACTGATCATCCAAAAAAAGCACTTTTAAAGTTTTGCTTTTCCATTAGAACACATAGCCGCACATGCCCTAAAGTCACTCATAACTTTTCAAATAATTGAGATAGAGTAATGCTGTTTTTTCCAAGTGTTCTATATAACTTTTACTTTTGAAATAAGCAATAAATTTTTTTTTTTGTGGTTTGGTTATTTTGAGGTACTGTGACACCTTTAAGTCCATAATATTTTAAAGTGTCCGAACAGAGAGAATTGGAGTGGTACAAAGATGAGAACATTTAAAATTTTAACGACGTTTATCGAAAGACATTCACATTGATGAAGTTTGCAGCCAACTGGGCTGAGCAGAAAAAAATTAAGAGACATAAACATGAAGTCAAAGTAGATAGAAGAAGAAACTATGTTCCTGCGAACACCTTTTACAAAGCAAATTACTGTACCTCAGAACCAGACTAACGTAAGTCCATTTACGTCATTTTTCAGTAGAGGGGAAAAGCGACGTATTCGACAATCGTTTTTCCCCTCTACCGAAAAATGACGAAAATGGACTTACGTTAGTCTGGTTCTGAGGTACAGATTAATCAGCATAGTATAGCTAGTTGCATTTCCCGATGATAGAACGGCGGCCAATCGGATGAAAGTTCGTCATACTATGACGAAAGGCACGCACGTGTCTATGATCGGAAAATGCGTAACGAGCATAAAAAATTGCATTGTGACTTTGCAAGAAGAATACGCGAACCAAAATTTAAATAAAATTTCAAAATATAATTTGGAAAACCCAACAGTATTGGTCTTTGGTTGGTGACTATACCCTGTGTGAGGAGAGGTGGCGGCTCAGAGTAAAAATAATTTCCCACTCTCCGCACTTTTCCCGTGGTGATTGTCATAGTTACGGTCCAAAGGACTTTTCCCTCACTTGGCTTTTGCAACAATGGTTGAATTCAAATGGTTAAAATTGATAGAATATAGCCTATTAGTTTCTCTACACTTACTTTTAGCCTTGAGTCCTTCTGAACAAAGCCACATGCTTCGTGGAATTCGACCGACTGATAAGGTAAACAACTAGAACCATCGCGGGATGTCACGTCATAGGTCTTGGATCATCGGCTCCGCGGATGGGAGGATCACGACACTTGGCCGTTCCCCATCAGTTGCTTGAAGCAATATAACGAATGAAGGAACTCGACTCCATCTCTTACGTCCTTGTTTGACAGGAATGTCGCAGCTTCAGGAGGTTGATCTCCCGTCTCGGATGGCCGATGTATTAGGTCCGATGTTAGGGATTAATATTATAGTAATGATGTAACCTTTAGAAAGCCTCAACCTTTTTTTTTTAGAGTACCTTTGTCATGAGTTATTTATAGTTTGTTCTTACAGTTAGTTAATTTGAGTTTAAATAAACTTCGTTCATATTTTTCCACTTCGTTTTCTGGATTTCTTTAACAAAGAAAAAGCACCAACTGATGAATTCCACTGTATAATAGACCTTTTCAGATACCACCATCCACCACTTTTGGTGGCTATCAAAAAATGTTTTGTGCGTAAACTGTTATTCTATTGAAAAATCAATGTTCGTAAAGCACAACTTTTCCTTAGAAATGTTTGCTTTGTTTATGTATGCCTAGATTAGTTAGAAAACGTTGAGAAATAACTGAGGTACGAGGACATAAATAAAAGTGTAAGCCTCATTCCGTAAGCATAAAACAAATGAAATGCCTCGACAGCAGTGTACGAAAAAAAGAGTGCAGCTGTTGTCTTTTGTGCGGTTCCATGGAGACAATGCAAAATTTCTGAAATTGATACGCCTATTTTAAAGTAACCGAAAAATAATAGTTCAAGAGGTACCAACGTTGAAAGACAACAATTTTTAGACGTCTGGCTCTTTAATATGTCTTTCCTTATTCTCATCTGGGTTTCTGGGGCCCAAGAGTGGTTGCGTTTTTCATTGCGCATCCCATTTTTGCTGGTAAAAATAGCGATTTTTTAACCATCTTGGAGCAATAAGAAGCTTAAACCTGTTGCAAGTATGTCATGTAACATCTTAATGGAAAGCTCTATTTCTTTCCGTCACAATAGTGTTTCAATTTTTATTCTACCATAGTTATAAAATAAGATGCACATAAAAACTTTTTTTTTTGTTTATAACAGCTCTGTATTTTGTGCATTTTTTTTGAAGTCATAGGCATCCTTTACATCAAATTTTGTCAAAATCAAAAATAGTGAGGTCAAAAACATTTTTCATGATTGATTTGACCTGGAATTGCCCTAAAATGACTGAAAAATCATAATTTCTACTAGTAAAACTAGGACTGCGCTATAAAAAACGCAACCACTCTTGGCCGCCAGAAGCCGGCATGCTGCTCGTAAAATCACGAGGAAAGATATATAAGAGAGCCAGACATTCTTAAAATTGTCACTCGAAAACATTGCTAACTCTTGAACTCTGAGAACAAAAATGAGTTGCAGGGAACTGGGCAAAAAATAGCACACGTGGGGTTGTGGAGTGGTGAATTTTACTGAGTTTTCACTTTTTTTCATAATTCTTCTCAAATTGTACCCATTAATCTTAACTAGTCTTTAGTAGCAGAATATAGAAATGTAAAACATTAGTTTTTTTTGGTAGTTCATTATCAATTGAGGATTGCATATCGACATTTGCTGTCCGATTAAATTTTTTTCGAAAAAGTTCTGTGTGACTAAATAATGACTTTTTCTCTGCAGAGGTGATGAATGCCAAAATGCAGCAAGCAAAGTTTCAACAGCAACAACAACACCAACAACAACAAGTATTAACACCCCAGGTAAATGCATTTGAAAACTAAACTCTCTTTTCTGTGCGAAGTCTGTTTTGCTACCATTTTACTACCCACTCTTGGTGCTTTAAACCAGCCTTTCCTAAAGTTTTTTATCTCAAATATCACATGATTAGGGTGGGCCGATAAAGGCCAAGAATTTTTTGTTTTGTTTTGGAAATCCATTTTTGGATAATGCATAAAAGTTGTTCAATGAGCTAGTTAGAACTCACAATTTTTTTTTTTGATTATTAAGAAATATCTTGCAGGCCCCCTGTGATCCTAAAAAAACAAAGATGTTTAATTAATTTTATTAAAACAGTTTAAAATCATGACTTGAAAAGTTGCTTTAAAAAATCAACAATTACAAATTTAACTTTATGTAATTGTTAGACACTTAGAGTAAATAATCCTGTGAATGTTTTATTATGAATCTTTATTGGAGCACACACACGTAGGCCCCCCTACGTTTTTTCTATTCATTGTTGGGAAAGGGGAGGGGGGGCTTCATTCTAACCGACTTGAAAACGACAAGGTTCTCAAGTTCAAGTGTTTGTATGTTTTTTTTTTTTTTTGTTTCTTTGTTAGCTCATAGCCTCTGACCTATTGAACCGAATTGGGCGATTTTTTTAAATGGATAGGGGATGGTCGAACTTAGATCCCACACCTTCGATTGGCCAGAATTATTCTTAGAAAAAAGTTATGGGCAAAAAACTGTTAATTTCATTTATTTTTGCTATGTTAAATGATTAACTATGAATCCATTGTTGAGAAAGTGATTTCCATAACACAGCAATATTAATCGTCATCATGATGACAATTTTGAATGAAGGCTGAAGCAAACATGAAATTTCATTCCTAACATTGCTCTCTGGTATTTTTATCCTCTTCAAATGATAATAACACATAACGGGGTAACGTTCACAGCATCTTTATGATGAGTAACTTGTATTGTTTTGAAATATAAATTAGTTGAGAAGCTGTCAATATTTAAATGGAGCCGATTAATTTAAATGGTGCAATAAACTAAAATAATAATTTAAATGGTGCACACTTATAAATCCCGGAAATAAAGTTTAGTAATGAAAGCATAACCTATTTTTTAAAGTACATTTAGGGCCATGCTCCACATCAGCGTAAAACGCGACCGAAACTGAAGGCAGAAACCGAAAATCCGGGTACTTTCCATAGGAACACCATTGAATCCATTTTACGCTTCTGCCTAATTTTTCTGCTTTACGTCGATGTGGAGCATGGTCCTTACTCTAAAAAGAATGAAATCAAAATATTTTAGAAAAAAATAAAGCCGACTTCAGTTAGAAATTGCTCTAAAGAATAAAAAATAATTTTATTTTTTTAACACCTTCTACACTACTTTCAAATAAAAGTTTTGAAGTTGGAGCAGAAACGATAGGTTAAATGTGATGTTTAGCCACATTTTTCCAACATTTTTTAGAAAAACCATTCAAAATTAAGAACAGAACATTTGTACTGTTACAATAATATGTGGTTGTCAATGCAATGCATGCAAATGCTGTTGAAGAACTTGGATCCGTTAAAATGTATATGAGTCATTCCAGCGAAAATGGTACAAATCATGTCGGAAACTCTTTACTTAAGATTATCAATTTAAATATTTTCCACCAACTAATCATTTTTTCTTTATTGAGTTTCCATTTATTTGTGTATAATGAAGTGTAAATAACTAGTACATGACTCATTTGTGAAAGGATTTTAAGTATTTTGATCACTTTGTGTAACAGAGTGGACAAATAAGCCTTTAAAAATATCTGTGTAATCACAAAGAAAAGTTAGAATCACAGAACACGCATAAAGTGGAATAAACAGCCTAAAACTGTAAGTCTGTCTGCAATTTCAAGAAAAAATCTATCTTTTTCATCGTGAAATCGACTGTAACAGAGTGGACATCCAACAGTTCAAATTAACTATCATAAGAAAAGAATGAGGCTCACCCTGGTTGTTGACTACATAATTCAATGTAGCATGCTAATCACGGCAGTTATATTACCTATATTTAAAAAAAATATATCAGATTGAATGCAATTGTTTATTTCATTTCCAAAAGGCATGTAACAAAGTGGACCATTCGAAACATAGAAAATCTAGAGACATGGATAAATAATAGTATTTTTGGGGGAATTTTTTTTCATTTGCGTAATAATCTGCAGAAATGGTGTCAGAAGCATCTTTTGTGCAGTGCAGTGCAATTTATTTTGTTGTTACATTTCAGTTTAATTTTAAATCACATTTAAAATTCTAGCAATTTGAAGCTGGGACACGTCATTTTCTCCTTCTTCTGACAAAGATAATTTTTTTTTGTGTCATTTCTAAAGGAATTATGCCTAATCAATCAATACTTAATGGCACAAAATTAAACGGAGAACCAATAAAATATACACTTAATAGGTGGTAGTTGTTAAAATTGATTAAAAAAACTTCTAAAGTCTCGGACATGATTTGTACCATTTTCGCTGGAATGACCCATATTTCCAATTGAATTGTAGTTACATATGGTTCCATCCCATTTTTGTGCTACCTTCAAGACTTTTTATTTGAAAGATGTGTCGATGGTGTAAGAAAATTTTTAAAAAAAAAAACTTTTTAGGGCAATTTCCCATTGAAGTCTTCTATTTTTTCAAAAATTTTTTTACAAGAATACTTGTCAATGGAACAACAAGAAAAAAAAAATCAGCGTTAACAAATTCTGAACTATATCGGTATTTTTGCTCAGAAAGTGGGACTTGTGAAAACAGCCACCACACATGCTGTAATGACTACTTTGCTTTGTCCTTAAACTTCTTGTTATTTTTACAAAGTTGTGTCAATTCTGCACCTAATCCGCTTCTTTGTATTTGTAGCATTCTTTGCAGGACAAAGAAATGAAGGAAATGATTGGTCCCCCTATTCAGTTAGATCCCGATCTTGGTGAGCAATTCATTTTTAAGAATTCGTCAAACGGTGTTTAAAAATTTCCGTTATATTCATAAAACTAAGATGTGTGTGTGTGTGTATGTGTGAGGTTCATGTTTGTTAAATGTTTTTAACAAGTAAGCTGTTTAGTAATTTAAACAAATTGTTGTTGTTAAAATATTGTTTGTAATATATTATACCCTGCGTAACAAGACGAGGCGGATTAAAGGAATTTTAATTTCCCACCCTCCACACTTTTTCCTTATGGTTGTCATAGTTACGGTGCTGTGGATTTTTTTTCCACTTAGCTTTTGCAACAATGGTTAAATGCAAACAGTTAAAATTGCTTTGTGCATTAAATATTATTCAAACAACGTTAATAGAATACTTTTTGAAGTATTTATATGACGGATACTCATGATGGCAGGTCTCGCTAAAACAAACCATTTAGCACTAGATTATACTCGGTTACTTTAAAATAGGCGTATCAATTTTAGAAATTTTGCATCGTTTCCATGGAAACCGCACGAAAGACAGCAGTTTCACTCTTTTTTTATGCACTGCTGTTGAGGCATTTCATTTATTTTATGTTTATCGAATTAGGCTTACGTTTTCATTTATGTCCTCGTATCTCAGTTATTTCTCAACGTTTTCTAACAAATCGAGTGCTAAATAGTTTGTTTCAGCAAGACGTGCCATCATGAGTATACGTTATATAAATACTTAAAAAATTTTATATCAACGTTGATTGAATAATAGTTTAGGCACAAAACAATTTCAGTCGTTTGCATTTAACCATTGTTGCGAAAGCTAAGTGGGAGAAAAATCCATATCGCCGTAACTATGACAACCATCAGGAAAAATTTCACTTCCAGCTGCCTCCTCTGGTTACACAGGGTATAGTTAGAAAACATTTAGAAAGAACTGAGACATGAGGACCTAAATAAAAGTGTAAGCCTAATTCAATAAACATAAATTAAATGAAATGCCTCAACAGCAGTGTATTAAAAAAAGAGTGAAACTGTTGTCTTTTGCGTGGTTTGCATGGAGACGATGCAAAATTTCTAAAATAGACATGCCTAATTTTAAGTAACCGAGTATAATACATGTCTAAGTGGTAATATGTAGCATATCTGTGCTCTACATTGTTGAGGCTTATTACAAAAATCTTATTACAAAACTTGTTGATGTTTCTATCGCCATTTTTGAAATGCTCTTGCCACGTTGCAAGTGGTGAACCGTAACAATGACCGTTAATCTTTATTTTAATACGCTTTTATTGGTTTCACATTTGGGTTTGCTTGATTGTTTGTTTGTATGTATGTAACTCTGAATAAAAGATAAAATTCACCTTCTTTACAAATATAAAAGTAAGATATTTAATACTATTATTAATACTGAAGGCTAAACTATACTACATGTGTTGGTGTATTACAAGTGTTTCTGTTGTTTGTATGTAACTCTGAATAAAAGATAAAATGCATGTTCTTTGCAAATATGAAAGTATTGTATTTAGTACTATTGTTAATACTAAAGGCTAAACTATATTACTTGTTGATGTATCATAAGTGCATGTAAACTCAGCAGATATTCAGTAGTTTTGAAAATCAGTTAGAGTATCATTAAATATAGTTTAACCTTTAATTTTTGTTAAACTTTTTAGTTTGATTAACTATAAAAGCATATTTTTTAGCTTATGAACTATAATTTATATTATATTCATCAATAGATCTGAGTCCCTCATCTTGGACAAAACCCGTTTACTTCAAGGAAGGAAATGGAGTGAAGTTCAAATTTATCCGAGCTGGTGAGTAAAATAAATGAGTGTCTTGAATTAATAATTCCTTAATTATTTTCGGGTGATGTATCGTATGAAAGATGTGACTACAAAACCCCTCAACCTATCTTGCTGAATATAGGAGGCGTATTTTAAAAATAAGTACCTTTTTATATTAATAAAAAACATGCAGAGATAATTTTACAATTTTACAAATACAAATGCGACGACCAGCAGCAGGCTCTGGGCCCAACTGGGCTGGTCCTAGTCAAATTAAAGACCCCAATGAAGATCAATGGCCCTCTTAAAGCTATCAACTCCATTGCTCCTTACCGCCTCTTCCGGTAAACTGTTCCAAGTTCCCACTACCCTGCTAAAGTAGTAATTTTTTCGAATTTCCAATTTAGCCTGAGGTTTAAACAGCTTAAAACAATGACCTCTTGTCCTGCTTTCCGTGCAAAAATCCAACCCTGCAACATCATTCATTTTAATAAATTTAAGTAACTGAATCATATCCCCTTTGGTTCTCCTTTGCTCATTATTTTCACATTAAAGCTCATGCCTTAATCTACTTTTCTACATAATTGTCATCAATATTAATGCTCTGATCAAACCATACACTCAGTTTCAAAAATCCCTCTTCAAAGAAATCTCCCGCCTGTTTTGTCAGCCACTGCATTACAGGCATGCTGACATCATCGTCATTGTTGTGGCACTGGCCGTCAAAGGTCTGCTTTAGATGCAAAAACAGGTGGTAGTCACTGGGTGCTAGATCTGGGCCGTTTCTGCATCGAATCTTTATTAATGACCGAAAGTCGCCCACTTCCTTCCCCATTGTGCACATTAGTACGGTCATCTTTGAATGCTCAGACTAACTTTCTAACCATTCCATCTCTCATAATGGTTCCACCATGCACTGAAGAAATCTTGCGATGAATATTGATAGCTTTTCCCCTTTTGCAGTGAAAAAATAAAATACCCCACCTATTTCACAGCCGGCGTTACTCACAATAGGTGGATGTACTCTGAAGCTGATTGTACAATATGATAAAAGCCTTAATATTGCAAGTTTTTATTTGGAAAACTAGTTTAAGCTATGGGCTTTCATATAAAAATAAGTTGTAAAGATATCTCTTCCTGTTTTTTATTTACACCAAAACAGTACTTACGTAAAAAATACGCTGTTTTATTTGCAACCTAGAAAACCTCTGCTTGAAATCTGCTGTAAGACTGTGTGCCCATTGTTGACAGGGCATTTCATTTCATTTCACACTCCAGGGTCCCCCGTACCTACCACAGCTTCGTGGTTTAACCGGGATAGGGCCCTGAAGAGCGCTCTGTTCATAATTTTGAACTAGAACCTAGGGTCGAGCAAACCCTAGGCCCAGCACCCCCAGAGGTATCGTTTCACTTGGAGGACTTTGTGACTACGACATTTTTAACGCCTCCCAGCCACCATTTATCAAGACGGTGGATCTTTGATCGGCTGGGATTGAACCCGGGTCCCTCCGGACACGAGTCCGATGCCTTACCAATTGGGCCACCACGGCCCTTGTTGACAGGGCATTGCTTGTATCCCGTTTGTTTCTTCAAGTGGAAGAAAAAACTGAAATTATCAACGCAGTAGAACCTCATTAATCGGGGTAGCTGAAGATCCTGGTCGTCTGAATTGATGGCAGTTTAAATTAAAGAAAATGATCCATAAAACGAGCCCAGGTACACAAACAAACCACTGTATACAGTAGAAATTGCATTTTGAATCCAAGAGAATTAAAAAAAAAAAAAAAAAAAACAATTTCATTGAGCATTTCAAATCAAAACATACCTAATATGAACTAACTGGGAATTTCCTAACCTTCTTCAGCTTACATACCACTTGGTTGAACATCATATATAATTGTACCACTTCGAAAAAGTTATTATTTGTCATGATTTTTTTCCGAGTGTGTATTTATTTACATTAAACATTTTATGGGGTGTCAAGTTACACGCCTTGTATGCACATCACGCAGTAAGAGAAATTCCATTGAAACACCCCTAATATTATATGGAGTATTAAGTCATTGAAGTAATAAATTCGCTGTAACATACATGTATATATTTCTATGTGTTTGTTCAAAGATTTATATTTATCTACTGTTTTGCCACATTACGTTACTAATAAATGATTATGATAAAAACAAAATTATTTTGAGACAAAAGCAATTAATTTATTTCCTTATCATATTGAAATATGATTATTAAATATATTTAAGATGATTCTTTGTGCTTGTTTCGAAGATTATAATATTTCGAAATTTACTGGTAGACTAAGTTGTTAAATGCTGTTTTAAACAATTGTGCAAATAATTAATTTACATCATTTTTTGTTGAAATGTCTGAATCCTCGTTGCTTTTCTTTTGACAGTGTGTGCCAATATGCAGAGGGTTTCAGATGCCTTCATCGAACTACTGCACCGTTTGTTGTTCCTGAACGTGGATGAGGTTAGTCTCCTTTACTTCTGAATGCAAGTTTGACAGAAACTTATCGACTATTTTCAGAGCAAAAAATTAGCGTCAATACTTCTCTTTCCAGCTGCAGCTCATGAGACGTAATATCCTGGAATTCAGTGGTCTGGACTGTGAGACCGGGACTCCAAATTTCGTCTACAGAATGAGAATCTTATCTGTGTGAGTGATTAGCATTATTTTAAATATATTTAAAATCATTGATTTGATGTTACATTTTATTTTCATTCATCATTTTAAAAAATTAATTTCCTAGGATTTCCCCATACTCTCTATGAAAGTCCCTTAAACTGTCCCAAGTTTATTTAAAATACTATTTTTCTGTTTAAAGAAGAAATGTTTCATTTCTTTAATGTTCTTGGAAAGAAAGATAATATCTACTTATGCAGTTTCCCCACCGTTTATATAAATCACATTTGTTCTAAACCAGCATTTCCCAACCTGTGGTATGCATACCATTGGTGGTACATAAATTGCTAGTTGGTGGTACGTGAAATATAATCAGTAATGGCGGACATATAGAATGAATGAATCAAAACATAGCATAATATGTTTTTCCCTACAGTGTAGAAAAAATATTTTACTTAACAAAACTTTGAACAAACACGTAAAATATACTTACAATTATGTTACGGTGAATTATTATTTCAATGATTTTATATCCAACATAATATTTAGGCATGTTTTAATTTAATTTCTCTCATTATGTGATTTGCAAACGGTCACCAAAAAAATGTTTAATGTAAATAAATAAATAAATTTGCAATTGCAAAAGAAAAAAAGCCACCACGAAACATTCTTCCGAAGTGGTACAATTGAGCATGATGTACAACCAAGTGGTACGTGATCTAAAGAAGGTAGAGAAATGCTGTTCTAAACAATTTTGATTCAATAAAAGGGGCTAATTCAATTAACTGTTGTCTACTGTATATAAAAGGGACGATAGATGAAGAATTTGGAAAATTTTATTACTTTCAATCATTTTATGTTGAACTGTTTACCATTACACAGTCGGGTAAGAAAAATTTCAAACTTTGCTTTAGCAATCGCAACATTTTGCAAAAATCTAAAATCTTGCACTACGGCAACAAAAGTGACGAGACACAACTCAAAAAAAGAAGAAAAAAAAATCAGCTTTCAATTGCCTTTTTTAGTCTCAAATATTACTTACAATAAGCGCAAAAACAATTATGATGTGATGTTTACTGATTAGTTTGTGTTACATTCATACTTAAAGTTTGAGAATTTTTAACATAGTGTCACTATTGAATATATTTTTTTACTCTATCATGCATCAGCTATTTAAGCTTACTTCGTCTGAGTTTTGTGGCAAGAAAAAGCTTTGAGTTTAGATTTCAAATCAAAGTTTTTCTAAAATTTTGAATTGTTTCATTTTCAATTTGGAAATGCAATTTAAAGTCCATTTATCAAGGAATTCATTTATGCAGGGCTCAATTAACCTCTGAAGTTAGGGAAAGTTCTGGCTTTTTGAGGCGAGGAGGAATATTTCTATCCTCTGGAAACATTGAAACAAATCTTGCTAAGGATACAAGTATTATTTCTCAAAGCAGGCCATGTAGAATTCAGATTAAAGTCTGTTGCTTTCCTCCACTAATATATAGAATTTTCATACATTATATATGGTTGCATTGAAATTCTATGTGTGTGACTAGATGTAAAATTAGACTTATTACTTCACAGAATTAATAAAACTTAGTAGAACTACATTATAAAAAAGTTGGACCCAAATCAGACTGTTAAAAACAACCTGTAGTGGGATTAATGTTTTATGAATTGTGTCTTCACTTTTAAAACTTTCCGGAAACTTTTCTTGAACCAGTTTTAATGTTTACAATTAACTTTTCATATGGATTCAAAAGCAGAAACTAGAATTTTAAATCACAGGTTTTCAGTCATTTTTGGGCCCCCTCAAAATTTTAAAGGGATATTCAAGCTTCTCGAGCTTTTTGGGTAATCAGGCCCTGCATTTATGTTCTTGTTCTTATTTTATGTTGAATGTTAAAAAGGAGAAAACAGTTTGTTTTTCCAGTACTAGGTACTCGGCTAAATTTTGGTCAGGTACTTGGGCAAACCCGAGTAGTTGTAAAAATTGAATATTTTTTCATAATAATGAAATTTTAGTGAAATTTACTATTGCTTCATTCACAAAATACAATTGTGTTCTAGGATGAGTCAAAAAAAAAAAAAAAATCTCCACTTATAAACAGGGCCGCCTAGAGGTTTAACGGGGCCCCGGGGCAAAGTACTGACATGCGCCCGCCCCCCCCCCTTCCAAAAAAAATCTTCAATCCTCTGTCAACTTACGTTCGGTGCAGAGAAGAAAAATAACAGTATTTCGTATTTGCTAATTTGTCTTCCAATTTTATATTTTTGTGTGTTTCATATTTTTATAATCAGCTCGTGTGCTGTACCAAGGCTACACTAGATAGCGTTTTATACAGGCTTCTTCATTACCCAAAACATCAATGGTAAAGATTTGCCCGCTAGAGTGCGCTGAAAAAGGACCTCCTAAATGTTTGTTTACATTTATTAGCATGTTGTTTCTGCTGTAAAAAGTGATGTTTATCCTATCTTTAAGGGTTGAAAAATATTGATATAGTTAACTGAAGTGGAGTACAGAGTGAATTGATGCCGAAGGCCCTCTTAGTACTGCTTTTTAGGGGAAATAAATTCCCTTTTCAGGTAAAGTTGGTCGCAACTCATGATTCAGTCATACGACATTCATTCATTGTTTACTTTCTTCGAATTAGCAACATATAGCAATGGCGTTCAATTTTAACATCTCTGCATTAATAAAATATACGCTTTTCTTCGCAGCCGATAAATAAAAATGTAGCAATGAAATAATATTGTTCTATTTACTATTTTGTTTCATTATTGTTGCTCACACGATCTTAATTGCTACGCAAAAGCTCAGATGTTCATTTTGATAGCGTTGACCCATCAGAGCGATAAATGGCGAATCTATTCATAGAGACATTTCATTTTGATGCCCCAGAATGAAATGTACAGTAATGAAGCGATGGTGTTCAATGGAAAGATGATTGACAACAAAACATATTAATTTCTTTAGTAAAAACGAAATGAGCATATATAATCGTTTGGTACTAAAGAGCAATACAAGTACGAAAAAAATAAACAAAACTACAATATTGCGACGACCAACTGTAAAATTTTGTTTTCATTTACACAACATTAAAAGGTAATGTTCTTTTTATGTTAAATTTCACACATTGATAATATTTCGATAATTGGGAATCTGCTGTGGTTGCCAAATTTTTGGCGATAATTACTTTATTTTGTTGCTCTTTAGTTTATGTTTGCGAAGGAAGTATTTCCCTCGCTCATAAATTGGACACAAAGATTTAACGCCAATAGTGAAAGATAACCAGACTTCCAATCACCGAAATCTTCCCTTTTTTGTTTCTAATTTCACACATACGTTTAATACTTGAAAGTAAAATAATGCGCCAACTAGAAAAAAGCTGCAAAATAATGTGAGAATTCTTATTAAAAAACTCGCCAAATCAACTTCAAAAGGTCCATTAGCATGTAACATAATAAGTTTAATAAATATATCGAGCCATTATTATCATTGAAATTTAAATTAAAATGCAAAATAAGAGAAAAGAAGCAACCATGAAGACGATGCAATCTTAAAATTTTAATCTTCGCTTAGGTGGTAAGAAAATACATTGCCAAGTTAAAAAACGTACCTATAACTGAAACGTACATACTATCAAAGATCTCGGTTATTGAAATATTCTCAAAAGCTTTACGGAGAACTTCCGTTAAAATGTAAAAAAATCGCCAAATAAATTAATTTGACCATCTAAACTCATCAAAAGTTTTGATGGAACTATCGTTCCAAAATCGCCATTTATCGCTCTGCTTTGCCAGTGTAGTTTCATAGTTAATTAATAATTTGAATCAATTAAAATGAAAAATAATTCGCTAACTAATTAAAATAAGCCGTTAAAATGCAGAATAAACCAACAAATCGAACGATCTATTAAATCACGTTAAAATATACTAAAATAGAATTGAATGCCAAATTGTAAAATGGTCGCCAACAAATTAACTTTTAATTTTGTCTTTTATTATCTGATTTGTTATTAATGTTAGTTATCATAAAATTCGATAGATGTCGCTGGAAAAGGACGTCCGTTTTTATCCCAAGGATTTTGATCAAATGAAGAAGCCTGTATAAAACGCTATCTAGTGTAGCCTTGGCTGTACTTAAGTATGCTATGATATAAATGCGTATGAAATAAATCAGAAATACATAACACAAACTTACAAATAATATTCCTACTTCAATTTATTAATAACTATTAATAATTCTATCACTACTTCACAAAATTAATAATACATATTTACATAAATTACACATGTATGTGTTTTAAAATCCTTTGAAAAAAATTACATTTCTTGACTATTAAAAGCGTTATTGCTCGCTTTGAAAGTTCATTAAAACTTTCCATTGTACACGTAAGAAATGCCTGGTAAGTACTACCTAGCCCCCTAAGGCATTGGGCTACGAGCACTCGTTGCGTTGCTGTGGACACATGTAGATGCGAGATGTTTTTGCTTTGCCTACACAAAAATAAAGTTCAGTTAACCAAAAAAACTGCCTTTTTTTTTTAAAACTCGCATCCCGGGCCCCCTCTTGGGCCGGGCCCCGGGGATTTTGCCCCTGCTGCCCCCCCCTCTTGGCGGCCCTGCTTATAAAATCAATTGCACGGTAAAATTTAGCTATTGCCTATGTTGCTGTGCTAAGCGCAAAAATGGTATCTGCAGTCGAGCTCAAACCGAGATAAAACTCTTTAAAGTTCTGCACCACCACGTATTCGATTCGGACGAAACTTCTTTGGGATTTAAAAAAAAAAAAATTCTCGTTTTCAAATGACCATATAATTTTGTATTTTGGCAAAATACGTCACCAAGGGCCACCTTGTGGCGAAAGCTCAATTTTGTTCAAAAATGCAGATATGACTTTTGTGCTTAGCACGGCAGAATTGTTTAAATCTGTGCCCCTTGCAGGCTCCCCATGGAGCAGCTGAAGCTGATCTGCCAGGTGCTGTGCCTGCCCACCTGGCACAGGCCCCGCCAGTTCCTAACAGAGGCCATCATGGACTTCCTGGCCGTGCCCCGCATATCCGCCATGAAGAAGAGAGGTGAGACCTATTTCTTAGTGATCTGTGTTCCGAGAGCTGGCGCGTCGAAGCCAAATTAATTTCCCACTCTCCCCCCATATGGTTGTCATAGTTATGGCGCCATGGACTTTTTTCCGCACTTCGCTTTTGCGGCAATGGTTAAGTACAAACGATCAAAATTGCTTTGTGTGTAAACTGAAAAACCAACATTAATAGCGCACAACTATTTCTTGGTGTACTGGTAGGTGAATGAAATAAATTTTAGACATTTAAGTGCAACCCCTTTCATGCAGGGTTTGAAAAAATCCAGTTTTTTTTTTTTGAAAAGCCTAGTTCACTTGGGTTTTTGGTGAAAAACAGGGCTTTTTCAGGGGTTTTCAAGGTTTCAGGTTTTTTCAATATTATTCTCTATTGAAACATTGTGCAAATACTTTTACTTTATATAGAATCAGGGAAGTCCTGAAGAGAGGTCAGGGTGACCTCCTAAAAAAATTTTTATTCCGCAAATTTGGAAACAGCATTGTAATATTGATTATTTTAAATTGATATTGGAACTGAATTTATAGATTGGAATATTTATTGCTTCTTTTGATTTTCTAAGTATTTAAAAAATAGTGTGAAATTCAATTGCAGTTTTACTTCTAATACCTAATAAGTTGTCAGGAAAGGAAGATAGATGGCGATTTCTTGGCCAATACCAATTTGTAGGCTTGGTATCTATCAAAATATTCGTAATGTTTAGTTTGTTTTTCGAATAAATGTTGTCAACCTGCAGTCAGGCCCGTCATTTATGGGGGGCAGGGGGGGAGGTCAATTGGACTTTGTGAAATCAATGTATTTACATATAAGTGGGGGTGGTTTTGTTGTTTTCTGGTGAAATTGTATTGTGTTTTTACCCTTTGCCTGGTTGAATTGGTTGCCCCATGGAAAAGCTTGAAATGACATCCCTGCCTGCAGTAAGTATTGATAAAACCCGCTTTGCCGACATGTTAGATTTTTTCAAGTGAGCCCACTTTGGCGATAGTGAAATGGACTAGGTGGCGGTGCTCTTAAAAGGTCTCTGACTACTTCTCCTTTCCTTTCCAGTACCTCCCCTGTTTTCCGAGGAGTGCTCCTTCACTTTCGACTGCGCCAAAGCCGGCAAGGACTCCTTGCCCGAGGTATGTCCCATTTCCATATTCCCTGAGGTATGTATTTTTCACCGTTCCGATCAGTTCACATTTGTTGTCTGAGAAAAAAAAAGCAGCCATTCTGGAATCTTGCTCTTCAAGATGTATCTGCCTGCATTTCCTTCATCCTTCAGATAACAGTTTCATTATTTAAAGTAATGTGACCTCTTGCTTGATCTTTTTCTATTTCTGCCTTTCTGCTGTTTCTTAAAGCTGTACTGCCTTGCTAACAGGGTTGGCTTTCTGCCTGCAGAAACTGGCGAATTTGGCAGAAACTGAAAAAATGTTTTTAAAGTACATGTGATGTTTATTTATTGCCTAAAAAAAGTAAATTGGAGTCCCACATCAAAAGCCACAACTCTAAGGCCCTTGAACAGTTATATTTTGAAAAGCGGGACAGCATTTCTGCTCATTCGAATGTTATTTTATTTTCCCAGATCCGATACTGAAGGGCAATAAAGATACTGAAGGGCAATAAATTAAGAAAAAAAACATCAACAATAATCAACATGTCAAATAAACGAATCCAAAGGAAAAACAAATAATGAGAAAAAAAAAATCATCCATTGCCCAGAGGATAAGGTTGCGGTAAAAACCAACTAAAGTAGAACAGGGTTACTATAAGTTGCAGTTATTGCCAAAATGTTGCAACGTTTTAATTATCTGTGATATTGAAACGCTGTTTTCAAATCAATGTTACTAATTCTTTGTCATCGTTTTTGAACGATGTGAATAGGAGTGTACAGCGTAATGGGCTCACAGATTAAATTTTCAACAAAGTTTTATACGGCGTTGTAGCATATTGGCGTGGCAAAGCTGAGTGGTCAAGCATTGAATGACAGAATTAAACTGAACATTCTTTATTTACACATATACTACAACTATATTTACAACAAATGTTAAACTTTAACATCGGGTTCTGTGATACAGATTTCTGGAGAGTCAGAAAGCATGTATGATCACTCCAAAGTTTCAGAGCGTTCTCCTCGATTTTATTACCGCTCCCACCTGAACCGAAATAGATGTCCCCCCCTTCTCAGAAAACAACCAGGGATGTGATCCCCATCTCCTTGTCCAGAGATGCAGCTGGACAAAGATCATGGGAAAGGATGAGGAATTTTGTCCAAACGGTCAAAGGTCAACTTGGGGGCGTAGCAGCAGTGTTTTATGGATTTGAAAGAATGCTGCAGCTGGCCTCAAAGTGTGGGAAACAGTTCCAAGGGTGTTTCCAAGGGTGGGAAACTAGTGGCGTCCGTTGGCAGAAATCGTAACATGCCACAGCGTGTACGCCGATATGGCGTATCTGATGAAACATTTTTTTCTCCCGAATTTTGAGAAGTGTGGCCTATACGGTGGTGCGGCTTGTCTCCTCGAAGATACGGTGATTAATTTTAATAATTTAATGTGTAAAAGTTGAATTATAAGACTGAAATTTTTGAAGCACAGTAAAAGTTACCATCATTGAAATTGCTACGCATTACAAATTTAATCTTGTAACTAACAAACCTCTTAGTTTGTTCTTTGTAAATATATGTTATTTACATTAAATGTAGTAGATAGAATATCAAATACCCATGCGAAATAAATACTTTATTGTTATAGTATAGACTACTGCAGAGTACAAGCAATGTAACATTTACATACAACATGAAGTTTCCGGGCTGTTGTGCCGGCCAATCACAGGCCAGAACCGCGGCAGCTCGGCGAGTTCCAGCCAACCAGGAACAAGGCGCTCAGGCACTCATCATCAGCTAATCCCGGACGAGGGTACGTCCCTGATAAATACAGCTAACACTTCGAACATTGCATCAGTCGTCGAAAGGAATCTTCCCTGGGAACTCCGTCAACGCCACTGAAGATGGCCGCTGCAATTGCGACCGAAACGTTTGGAATGCTTACACTTAGACCACGGCACAACAGCCCGGAAACTTCATATTGTATTGACACCGGCCGTGAAAGCCGTCACTCTTACAATGTAACCTTTAATTTGGAATGGCTATAATATTGTAAATAAATTGTAGTCTGGTTCACTCTAAATCATTTTTCCTACGTGTTCTCTATTGTTTGTCAGAAATTATTTTAAATCTATTTTTTTGAGTTTCTGCCAAATTCTGCCATAAAAGTGGCAGAAAGGGGTTTCTTCCATGCCGGTTTCAACTGGTTTCTACCAATGGTTTTTACCGACTCGGCAGAAACCTGCTAGCCCTGTTTGCTAAAGGCGAAAATGGTTTCTGCAAACGAGTTCAAAATGAGAAATAGGCGTTTAGAGTTTTGTGCCTTCATGTATTTGATTCAGAGTCAGCTTTTTCATATAACTTTTAAAAATATTACCCGTGAATAAATGACCATAAACAATTCTATTTAGGTTAAGAAAGTGACCACCTGGTGATTGTAACCCAATTCTGAAAAATAGTGACTTCCATTTTAAGCAGAAACTCAAGTCTGCAGTTCAACAAATTTTAGCTATTGCTACCCGAGGCTTGTTTGCTATTTATTTTACCTAAATAAAATATTTTATGGTCATTTGTGTAGGGGAAATATTGAAAAACTTTTTCTCAAAAATGGCATCTGAATTAAAAGTATTAAGGCAGTTTCACCTTTGAGCTCAGCTGCTGGTACTATGTTTGTGCTTAGCATGGCAGGATATATCCAGGTGAAGTATTTGCTCAGCTATTTGAAAGCTGTCCAATGTCCATTGTTTGTGCATGCAATGGAAAGGCCGCTCAGAACATATAAAAATTCAAAAGTACTGTTTATACTGAATCCTGACGGCTCAAAGTCATATAGCAACGGGGGTCGAAGAAGCTCACTTAAAGCAGTGATGTACACAAAAGCACAATAAAGAAACGAGATCATAAGTGAAAATTATTTTTAATAATGCATGTATAAAAGCAAAAGGTACGCTGGTCAAAGTAAGTGTTTGAAGTTTTCTTCGCTGGATACTATGAACACAGCGCGAACAGTCTGGCATGCTCACTAGGGTATGTCATAAAAATAAAAGTTTTTTTTTGACTTGGTACACGCACTTTCCTATGTATTCACTCATTTTGAGTTTATTGGTACAAAAAAAAGTTTTTGGAAAAAATTTTAGCTACCGGGAAAACGCAATTTACATAAAACTCCGGTGTTTTTTTCAAAACGTTCACTATTTTCAGGTTGAATACGCAATATAGCTGCGGGAATGTTTTAGAAGATTGTTCTGCTAACTTAAATGCATGGTTTTAACTCTAATGAGCGCATTTTCCTTATAAAAAATATAGTTAAATACAGTCGACGCTCGATATAACGACCATCTCCGTCCGACAGAAAAGGGTCTTTATAACGTGTGGTCGCAATAAGAGGTAGAAAATAGAGTATATTGGGAAAAAGTTGGGCTTTTCCCACCGGTCGTTATATTGGGAGTCTTTATAACGAGTGGTCGTTATAACGAACGTCGACTGTATACATTTTGTTTCCGTTTGCTTCTAAAAAGAGCAGAAACTATCGGTAATTGTTCCTACTGAAATGGGTTACACTTCTGGCCACTTAATACCGCTGTCTTCGTTAGGCAGTCAGGGGAAAATACCATCTACAACTGGAGAAGTGACCCCCCATTTTACTTATTTTCTCCCCCCCCCCCCCCCCCAAGATAACTTTTGACCAGCAGACGCATTTTGATTAAAATGTCTTTCATCCTGCCTAAAATTTTTATATCAGTTGCGCATTCCGACAAAAGGCAGGTTGAGATTCTCTTTTTTGTTTTATTAAAGGGTGGATTGATTTTTACTAAAAACCTGGAAAGCGAAAGGCACTAACAATTTTAAACATCGAAGAAGTCGGACTTACAGTTCGACTCTCCCGAAAGCTAGTGCCGTCGTGTAATATTATGACGCGAGGAAATACCCTGGAATTTTTGTAGTATAGCTGTAAGAAGTAAACGAAACTACCTTGATATTAATAGGGCGGCCGTTACTTTAGTCAGGTTTGCTGTGTCATCAACCGCGGCAGTTGCTATCACATATAGCCTTTTTGAGTGATCTTGTGAAGGCAGGCCATCTCGGTGAAGATAAAAAACATCTCATGTGCGACAGCAAGAAGGTGTTTCATGCTAAAGAGCATGTTATGAAGCACTCAAGAGCCAAGGAGAGTTCCAATATCGCAAAAAGTAACATTACTGCAATTTTTGTAGAAAGCAGGAAGCACAACACTCTTACCCTTAGTCACGATGAGAACACTGGTAGATTTGAGAAAAGCATCATCAAAGAAAAACTGTAACAGAAGAGCTTAGAGATCGCTACCTCACTTACTATACACCAGAAGAAGAAGACAACAAAGACAAAACTGGCTGAGCAATGTGAAATAGGATTATGTGACTGGTTGAAGGACATAGGTACAGACATTTGTCTTCAATTAATTGGCAGTGATACCTCCAGTGAAATGTTTTACTGCAAAAGAGGCATGCTACCAGTAAACTCTTTTCCCAAGTTGAGTTTTTTGAGACAAAAACAAAGTTTAAGCCAATTCAATTTTTGGAGCCCCTTGTTAATATGGACGAAAATGTTGCTAGTCAGTAGATCAGTTCCGTGGAAGGCAGAAGTATTGAAGCTCACTGATGGCGGAACTGTTTCCACCCTAATTGATACTATTTTGTCAATGCAAAGCATTTTACCTTAGTCCTCAGTAAAGAAGAGCAATGAGTAAGTTTTCTGAATAGCCCTAAAGAACCGTTTTTTATACAGGAAACTTTGTTTTCTGTCAACTGGAAGAAGTCTGTTGGGAGTATTAGATGGTAGCATGCCTCCTTTCCAGCCAGACATTTTACTGGAGGTATCACTGCCAATTAGTTGAAGACAATGTCTATACCTATGTCCTTCAACCAGTCACGTAATCCTATTTCACATTGCTCAGCCAGTTTTGTCTTCGTTGTCTTCTTCTGGTGTATAGTGAGTGAGGTAGTGATCTCTACGCTCTTCTGTTGCGGTCTTTCTTTGATGATGCTTTTCCGAACGCTACCAGTGTTCCCATCGTGACTAAGGGTAAGAGTGTTATGCTTCCTGCTTTTTACAAAAATTGCAGCAATGTCACTTTTTGCGATATTGGAACTCTGCTTGGCTCTTGAGTGCTTCATAAAATGCTCCTTAGCATGAAACACCTTTTTGCTATCGCACATGAGATATTTTTTATCTTCACCGAGATGGCCTGCCTTCATAAGATCACCCAAAAAGGCTACATGGGATAGCAACTGCCGCGGTTGATGACACAGCATACCTGATTACAGTAACGGCCCGCCCTATCAATATAAAGGTAGTTTGGTTTACTTCTTACAGCTATACTACAAAAATTCCAGAATATTTCCTCGCGTCATAATATTACACGACGGCACTAGCTTTCGGGAGAGTCGAACTGTAAGTCCGACTTCTTCGATGTTTAAAATTGTTAGTGCCTTTCGCTTTCCAGGTTTTTAGTGGAAATCAATCCATCCTTTAAAAAAACAAAAAAGAGAATCTCAATCTGCCTTTTGTGGAAAGCGCAACTGATATAAAAATCTTAGTCAGGAGGAGAGACATTTTAGTCAAAACGCGTCTGCTGGTCAAAAGTTATCTTGGGGGGGGGGGGTTAATAAGTAAAATAGGGGATTACTTCCCCAGTTGCAGGTGGTATTTTCCCCTGAACAGCTGACTGCCTAACGAAGACAGCGGTGTCAATTGACCAGAAGCGTAACCCGTTTCAGTAGGAACGATTACCGATAGTTTCTGCTCTTTTTAAAAGCAAAAGGAGACGAAATGTATATTTAACTCTATTTTTTAGAGTTAAAAACATGCATTTAAGTTAGCAGAACAATCTTTTAAAAAATTCCCGCAGCTTTTGCGTATTCAACCTGAAAGTAGCGAACTTTTTGAAAAAAACACCGGAGTTTTATGTAAATTGCATTTTTCCGGTAGCTAAATTTTTTTTCCAAAAACTTTTTTTTGTACCAATCAACTCAAAATGAGTGAATACATAGGAAAGTGCGTGTACCAAGTCGAAAAAAAAACTTTTATTTTTATGACATACCCTAATGCTCACGCCATATTCAAATATCACTGCTTCGGGAAAGCATTTACCTCCTAAAAGTTCTGAAGCACAGGATATACACTGCTCGACATTGAAAATGCAACACCAAGAAGGAGTGGTCAGAAATTGATGAAATTTGGTAAGAAGACAGAGACAGCATGGAACAATAAGTGATATTTATTTCAAAAAAAATAAGCAGAATTTAGAGCGAGGACGGCGTCGGCTCAGTAAGAAGTAGGACCACCGCGAACAGCGATGCACGAAGAAACACGTCTAGGCATGGAGTCAATAAGCCTGCTGATGGTGTCTTGAGGGATGGCACTCCATTCCCTTTCAACCATTTGCCACAGTTCGTCCTCTGAACGAGACAGTGACAGGTTCTGCAAACGGCGTCCAATCACGTCCCACACATGTTCGATTGGTGACAAGTCAGGAGAGTATGGCGGCCAGGAAAGCATCTGTACACCTCGTAGAGCATGTTGGCTGATTCGAGCACTGTGAGGCCGGGCGTTATCCTGTTGAAAAATTGCATTTGGCAGACCCTGAAGGTAGGGGATTGCCACCGGCCGCAGTACATTATCTACATATTGTTGGGCCGTCATAGTGCCCCGAATACGAACTAGAGGTGATACGGAATTGTATGCAATGGCGCCCCAAACCATTATGCCACGTTGTCGCGCTGTGGGGCGTTCCACAGTTACTGCCGGATTCGATCTTTCTCCACGTCGACGCCACACACGTATGCGATGACTATCGCTGGACAAACAGAAGCGGGATTCATCTGAGAACACTACGGTTTGCCATTCTGCCATCCACGTCGCTCTGGTCCGGCACCATTCCAAACGTTGGAGTCTGTGCTGTGAGGTCAATGGCAGTCTTCTTAGCGGGCGCCGTGATTGCAGGCCACATGCAACCAGTCGACGAGAAATGGTTCTGGTCGACACAGGAACATCCAGGGTACCTTGCACGTGCTGCAGAATCGACGTACAAGTGACTTGCGGGTCCGCCACAGTTTGTCGGTGAATCCGTCGATCCAAGAGGTCTGACGTCACTCTGGCTGCACCTGCACCCCTCAATGTGGCTACATTTCCTCTTTCCAACCATCTCCGACACAGCCGATTCACAGTGCTTGCATCCATGTGGATATCGGCTGCAATTTGACGTATGGACCAACCTCCCCTTCTCAGTCAGATCACCATACCCCTTGTAAAGTTGTCTATATGCTGGAAGTGTCTTCGTTGAGGACGGCGTGGCATTTCCTCCTATCACACGTATCCTTCGAGACAAAAACCAAATTTCTCCGATAATTAGTCTGGCAGAAAAACCAACATGAACATAGCCCACTTTTCAACTTCATTCTCTTATATCTTACTTCACGTGCGTCGGAGAGTTGCGCATTTCATATCATTTGCATAACTCAGTGACGTGCGTCTACGGTAAAATTTGCATGAATTTCTGACCACTCCTTCTTGGTGTTGCATTTTCAATGTCGAGCAGTGTATTTTGAGGTCAAATATTTTTCCTTGTTTTACTTTTCTAACTCCCTTTGTAAATAACCGTAACCTTTTAATGAAACTTTGAGTATGATTATTTTAAAATAGCATGTTATTTTCTTGTATCACCAAGATAAAGTTCATGTGTGTGGGGGGGGGGGGGTGACCAAATTGACGAAGGTCTTGCTTGAGCTTGGCTATCCTGTTTTTATCCAGTTCAGTTTGCTTAAATATGTTAATTGAGTTTCAGTTTGAGATTTATCTACGTAAAAAGTAGGGATGCACCTATAAGCAAATTGGCCGATTACCGATTAATTGGTAGTTGATAATCGGCTGAGCCAGTTAAGGGTAATAATGATTGTTTTTAATACTACGATTTCACAATCACTGTTTTTTCTCTCTTATACGGTTCCAAGCAGAGGCGTATTTGGACGTGAGGCCGCCCTGAGCTTTTGAAACTGGCCGCCCCCCCCCTTGAGGTGTTGAATTTCAGAGTTGTAAAAATAAAAAAAACTTTTTTATTTACTTGACATAAAATGTATTTTCAAGGTAAACCGTGCAAAGCCCGGCCACACAGCTAGTTAAACATGAAATTGGTTGGTTGTTAAGAACCAGCCAATTGGTAAAAATTCGTCTCTTGCGAATCTCAACTTTTACTACTACAAATCTGCTCTTACATTATTATAAATCAACATATTTAGTACTTAATTATATTAAGAACTTTCTTTCGAAATTTAAAACGGTTTTCGAAATGAATGATATTCACATATTTGTTTCAAAAATAGTTTTAAAAAATTTAAAAACTTGTTTAAAGATTTAAATGAAAAAAAAAATGTTACTAGACCTTTATGAACAACTTGCAATTGGAATAGGAATAACGAAATAACAATACTATTATAACAATCTGTGCTAGTCCAACAGAAGAAGCAGCGCCAGCAGTTTGCACACTTAATGATTGGTGCGAATGGTGGCGACATTTCCATTGGTTGAAGTTGTTGAAACATTGGTTCTAAAACCATTGATGATTTTTTACCCATCACGATGTTTAATGGTGTAGATATCTCTTCTTCTCTCTAAC
>JAXGGA010008307.1:0-57680 GCA_038373865.1 Uloborus plumipes
GTCATTATCAGAGAAGTAAACCTTTATATATACTTAGAAAGTAGTTAAAGTTTATAATGAAAGTTGATGGTTAATAATGAAATATAAAAAGTATAACGAAACTATAATGAAATGTCACTGTTACATGTTTTTTTTTTTCTTTTAAATCACCAGCAATGTCTCATTAAAATAGCGTCTTATACTAACATCAAGTAAAGAGAAAATTTATAATGGCTAGTGTAAAATAATAATCAATTTCGCATAAGTAGAAGGCAAGTTAGAAGTGACCAATAGTATATTCAAAACTGAAGATAGTAGTAAAACGTTTTAAAGGCAAAAATCTATTTTTCTTTTAAAAACATTAGAACTGTAGTTCACAATTATTACCTTACAACTAGGACTTCAGTTCTTGTTGTAGAAATCAGTTCCTATCGGCCATTCTAGTTTACTAGACCAGAAGCCACACAAATTTCACTGCCTTACTGACCATTTAGAGATCATACACCGTGTAGTTGACGGTTTTGAAAAAAAAAAAAAACTGAAAGGTTAAGTTGATGCTTGAATGCAGAAAAGAGATGACATTGACATCAGGAAACACCAGGGTTGCCACAGGGAAAATGTCACAAAAAAGTAGCAAAAGTCGCCTAAAAATACTTAAAAAGTTGCAAAAAAGTTGCTTTGAAAATAAAAAAAAGTTGCAAAAAAGTAGCCGTGAAAAAAAAAATGTTGCAAAGAAGCTGAATAGAAACATGTGACAAGCTTCACTGAATGTGAGTAAAGCTTTAAAACAAGTTCAAAAAATAGACCGGTTTTGAACTGATGCATTAAATTAAAGATACAAATAAGGAAAAAAAAACAAAAGAGTACAATCGAGGTAATTTACTTTACAAGACTGCTACCATTCAAAAGAAAAAAAAAATAATATACTCATATAAATACAGAAAATTTATTCCGAAAATCCATGTTTTTGGTTTTTTACAGAAAAATGACTCTATCAAGGTATTTTCCTTTTGTTCACTAAGCAATTTAATTTATTTTCTTCATCTTCATGCTCTCTTTCCTTATTTCTCAACTTTATACTGCCTTCTAACATACCCTGAGCTATTCTAATACTTTCAGTGTCTTTTGCTTCAATAGTTGATTTTAGCCTCTGGTTTGCCTGCTTAAAAAGTCCATCAGCTGATTTTTGAGTGAATTGACAGCTTTTCTTTTTCTGTTTTCCTTTGTTTAAACTTTTCTTCATTTTCTTTTTCTAATATCATTTGCTCTTCCTTCTTTTTCTTCTAGTCTTCAAGGTAGAAGTAGAACTGGTATGATTTTCGTGCACCAAAAGCTAAATTTAAAAGTTCTTTATCAATTTGGAATTGTGTAACTGTAGAATAGCGCTTCAGAGCATCATATAATAAGCCTGTCATTCAATACATTCCGACATCAAATATTTACCTTCCGAAAGAACTCTCCTGGATATTAAAAACCCCCCTCTCTACTTCACTATTACCATGAGACTAAATGTGACTAAAAATGAATGTTACTTTCTCTGACGAAAATTATTAAAATTTGGGTGGCATAATTCTATTGGCTTGACTAGAGAAAAGATCCGATGAGCATATGCTGTGCCGCTTTTACATTAAAATCTGGCTTATTTGGGACAGTTTCCAAAGACGCTCAAGCACAATTCTTTGTTTTTTGATGCATCCCGATTCAGTTGTTCATTTACTTAGCTGTCACATGCTGTTTTTGACCCAAGTAGAAGTTTTGTAGGATAAAGGGGGGAATCTTTAGTTCGAGCCGTTTTTACAGCTCCTTCATCCTTAAGAAATAAAATTTTTCTTGGCCTTTTTGATCGATACACATGTCTGAATTTGCTCTCCACGAAGTAAAAAACAATGCACTATCATACGAGGGCCAATTTAAAAGACGAAAAATTAGCAAAGTGATTTGATTTCCAAATTTTGGCTTCCAAACTTTCTCTTCTTCTTTACACGAGAACTAGAGATTTTGGAAGTTTGATTATTCATTCAGCAAACCCTGCACCTTATAGTTGAAGCAAAAAGCCCCACCTTTCCTCCAACAATTACCTTTCAAGAGATATTTGCATAAAATCTGACTTTTGTCTAAACTTTTGCAACAGCAAAAAAATATCTTTTGTAATTTCCGATTTTCATTTGGTTATATTTTTAAAAACTCCAGACACGTATTTAGGACAATATTATCTACCCGCAGTAGAAATTTGAAAGCATTTCGCAGAATAGTTTTCTTTTTATTCATATAATTGCATTTTGTCTAAAGTATTGCATCACACTGTAGCTGCCCTGTGCCCAGTCGAGGTTGCTGCAAAGATCTGGACTGTATAAGGTTTCAGCTTTCAGAAAAGCTCAGATATCAGTAACGTAACGAAGTATGCAAATCAGTTCCATACAAGATCGACTTTCGCTTTCGAATCACTTAAGCCAAGCCCAACTTGCTGATTGGATGCAGTGGATTGGTGACGCTCATAACGTCTATTTAGGGAAGGTTTTATTCTTGAAATGGAAATGATTTAAAACCATGGGTGAAAGAAAATCTCCAGGTGTTTCAAAAAAAAAAAACTAACGTTGGGGGGGGGGGGGGAAGTGTCCAAAAAAGCAGATTCAGTGAAAAAAAGTAGCTTTTTGGCCTGTTTTTGCATAAAAAAGTAGCTAAAGTCGCCTTGTGTCCAAAAAAGTAGCAAAAAGTAGCATTTAAGTATCCTGTGGCAACCCTGGGAAACACAATGTTTCAAAATAAAAACATGCTTATTCCTAAATTTGAAATGTTCTTTTACTTCTACCTGTCTTACTTTTTTTTTGCGCATTACAAAACTTAATAAATTCTTCATAATGTTACTTTCTTCCCTTTCTGAAAATTCTAACTTTGGATATCATAACTTAAAAATCTTCTAAATATTGCATGAACTGACAAGATACAGGGTACTTGCACTTTACAAATAGTATCAAAAGTTCATTTCTATTCAACTACAAAACAAAGGATTTCATCTATCATATTTTGTTAAAAGCCCTATTCTTTAAATTTCCAACTTATCACAGGTATGCAAAAAGTACAAAAAGAAACCTATTGTAAAGTAATATTTAAAAAATATACAATTATGCATCAAAAATAGTAATGGTAGAAATGCAAATATGACATCAGGAGGAATTTAATGAAGGTTTTTTTTTTCAGGTTTCTAGTACGATCAGAAATGCATAAAGAAAATAAATGCAGGTAACTCCCAGTAATTTACAGTACAATTAAGCACAGTGTACAATTAAGCACATTCTCCTATAAGAAATAGAATGTGAAGTGACAAGAATTGCAAATTAAAGAGAGTTAACTGCATTTCTCTTTAAAAATTTCATTTTCTTACATACTCGGGAGTATAGGAAAGTATTTTAAATCACACAATGGATGTAATTTACAGTACGTTAAGATGTTCTGGTTAATGATGAAACATATACATGCAAGTGACATGATACACTACACATGAAAAGGAATTTTTGTAGTTTTGAAAAGACAATCTATTACAAAGTGAGTTAATGAAACTATTTCTTGAAAAACATGTGCTCTGTAGATGTACAACTTAACACATGCACATAAAATAAATGGTGGCTTTAACTTTATATTTGTGGATACCAACAAAACTGTGTCTAAAGAATTTGTTAAAAGTATCAAGTTTCTCCCTTTAGCTTCTTGGATTATGCCAATTTTTATAAAAGCAATTCTTTG
This sequence comes from Uloborus plumipes, assembly GCA_038373865.1. Taxonomy (NCBI): domain Eukaryota; kingdom Metazoa; phylum Arthropoda; class Arachnida; order Araneae; family Uloboridae; genus Uloborus; species Uloborus plumipes. The sequence continues at coordinate 3,721 of JAXGGA010008307.1, forward strand.
CCTTTAATTAGTTTCTATTTTTTCCCCTCAATTTTAATGATAGACTCAAAAATGAATGAATGAACCTCAATAATCAGCTTTGCCGATTAATTATTTTTATCTGTTTAATAGATTGTAAAAAAAAGGGGGGGGGTGGAGTTTCATGAGAATTTTTAAAATTTAATATGATTATATACAGTCAAATAAATATTTAGAATGAACCACATGAAGATGATTTGACTTTTTAAAATATCAAATACAAGCATTTTAGTTAGAAAAAGAAAACTTTTCAGTGAATGCATATGTTTAAAGTACTTTCCATATCCCATAACTCCATCTCATTAAACATAATAATTCAGAATGAATCTGAGATTTTATGTGTGATAAAACAAGTTATGATGCACTTGGCATTTTTCAAAGATGAAGGATGTTGAAATTTGTACAAAGACAGTCATGATGTAGTGTAGACAATCGAACTGTTTCTTACAGAGAGAGCCTAAACAAATTATAAGTAATCAGTGGATTCTTTTGATGTGCTATCCATTTGATTGGACATCCGTTCTGCTGCAAACGAGTTTTTTGCAAATCCTGCTAAAACTGACACAGCAACTTCTGAGGCGCTTTCAAAGTCAATCATGACTTCAGAGTTTGAGAATGAACCCTTGCTGTGCTGCTGTGATTCAGTGGAGAGATCCAAGCAAGAACCTTCTTCTTTGAAGCTATGGTTTCGGCCACCACAATTGGTGCAGATATAATCTTCATTTTCACTCACATCCTTCATGTCCAAGCCTACACACAACAAGTGAAACCACTGCTCACAGCCACCATCACATTGTACCCAATTGACAGCATCTCCTATAAATTAAACATATTTATGAGGATGTCAGAATTTATTACAATAAATCTGAAAACAAGCTGATGATCTAATCATAACGATATCATGCAAGTTTCATGAACTAGGGTTTTGCACCAGTAGTTCAGTCATAAAGTACAAAAAAAGAGCTAAAATCCCAAATCACGATGTAGTTCTGAATTTTTAATATATTGTTTGGGTCACTTTGGGTAGTGTAATTCTAATTTTGCACCTTTCTAAAACCTGTGCTTGCTACGAAACTCGCGAAATTTGCGGACTTTTTCCAGTTTTTCCTTTGTAACTCCTAACTATGCAAATTTTGATAATACTTGTGATTACTCATTTAAAAAAAACACTAAATTTGCAATTTGTCAAGCTCAAGTGGTGCCCTGTAGGACCAATAGTTCAAGAGATATCGTACTTCAAAATTTGGTAATTTTTTGGGAAAAATTAAAAGTATGCTTTGATCATATTTTGGACCAAATATTGACATAAATTACTTTACAAGACAAAAAATGAAATTTAATTACAGTACATTTAATCAGCTTTCATTTAAGCCAAAACAGAAGTCTGTCGGTTCAATATTTCATCTACAATTTCGAAACAACAAATAATCAAATATTAAAAATTTTTTTGAGAAATGAGAAAAACTGATTTTAATAAAAATAGGAGGGCACTGGACAATAAAAAAACTGCATAGAATGGGATAAAAAGGGTAACCGTGTATTAAAAGATTATTTTAATAATTGAAAACCTTACAGGTCAATTTCGCTCATTGTTTTGCTATTTTTATGATGGTTCTTGTTGGCTGTGGTCTCATTTAAACCTTTTTCAGGTTTTCTTTTATTTCTCCTAAACTACGTAACTTTTGATGATATATGTGAACACTAAATTTACAGCAATTTGATCTCAAGTGCTGTTCTGCAGAACTAATAGTTTAGGAGATATCGCACTTTAACAATTTGTCATTTTTTGCGAAAAATGAAAAAATTATGCTTTGATCGTATTTTGAACCAATTATCGACATAAACTCCTATTCTATATGACAAAAATGAACATGTGATTACAGTACATCTAATCAGCTTTTATTTAAGATTAAAAAGAGGTCTGTAGGTTCAATATTTCATTTATAATTGTGAAAAACAAATATTCGGAAATTTTAATTTTTTTAGAAGTGAGAAAATTTATTTTCTAACAAGAATGGGAGGACACTGGACAACAGAAAAATGCAAAGAATGGTATAAAAAGGTATTAAAATATTATTTTCAAAATTAAAAAAAACTTACAGGTTAATTTAGAGTAATGTTTATTTTTCTCTTTTCTTTTGAGGATCCTTGTTAGCTGTGGTCTCATCCCAAAGCTGCAGAAAAGAAAGTTCGTCTTTGTTCTGTCTCAAGATGTTCGTCTAAATGCAGGAAGGTTACAACATCGCTCCAATTCCAGTTGTTGAAGATGAAGAAAATACAGATCTTCCCGCATTTAGACGAACATCTTGAGACAGAAGAAAGATAACTTTTCTTTTCTGCAGCTTCGGGATGAGACCGTCAAAAAAACCATCATTTTAACACATCAAGCACATTATTATTTACTTTTTCAAAAGAGGTTGTCATGTGTACTGTTTATTACAAATTTCACTTTTAAAATGATAAAATATTCACTTGATCTTGAAAAGGTTATAAATAGTTATTTGACATACAAGAATACATGATAGTGACAAATATAACGCTACTCATTCAAAGAATTAAACTGCTACAAAAAGCAGTAGTTGCAAATATATGAATGTACATCTATGAGAAACTACTTACCAGTTGGACGAAGACAGTTAGATGCAGAGCATTTTTCCTCAGGTTCATTCTCCCGAGATTCTCCTTTTCCGGAATGGCCTTTCCTCTCTACTCTGCCTTTTGGAGTAGTTTTCTTTATCTTTTTCTGTACACTTTTGTCGAATATTTTTGCCCTCATTTTCACTGTTTTGATTGTACCATCTTTCATTTCTTTCTTGAAATGAAAAGTGCCTTCCCTTCTGGGATCCTTGAAATCCATTTTGGATTTCATTTTTTTGTGCTTTAGGTTACCATCAGCAACTGATCCAGTGGATGCAGTAGAATGTGGTTCATGAGGGCCAAATATTTTCCCTCCTAAACGAAGTTTCTTTTTCTTCTGTTTGTTTTCTTTCAGTTGAATCTTTAGTCTACTCTTTGTTTTAGCAATCTAAAAGACATAATTACAAAGTAACAGGTAAAGTTATTTAAGTGTATATTGATGTAAAAAATTAATTTTTATGTATTATATGAGTTGAATAATTTTAAAAATTTTCATGCAACCAGATAAATACTCGAGAGTGATTTTTCTTACATTACACTATAATATTCGGCAAATTTTACATAAATTTTCGGTAATGTTACCTTCGATTTCATGAGATTTCCTTTTGTGTCATCTAATTTTCTTTTCTTTACTTTCTTTTTTTCAGCTTTAAATCTAACATTGTTGGAGTTATCCTAAAGAGCAAACACAATGGATTATCAGGAAAAATATACTATCAAAGAAATGAACTAAGCAAGTCAATATATTACTAAAAAACATCCATTTTACGGGACAAGACAATCACTGTTAATTTTTATGGCATTTCTACATTAGCCTATGGTTTACTTTCTTTGAAGCATACTTAAACATGTAGTCCTATTCTTATGACAGTTATTTTTTAAAATCATCATAAGAGCTATTTTCTTTACAGATCGATATCACAAATAAAGGTGTGGACTTATTTTTGAAAGTAAGGGGCTTATTTCTAAGGAGTTTTTAAATAAAAACTAAGGATCTAACCAAAAAATCCTTCAATGATTCATTTTTTATGAAATTTAAAAACTGACAGATTACTATTTGGTAACGTTACCAGTTCTCTCCAATAAATTTAATACCAAAATTGAGAAAAGGCTATTGTACTTATATGCAAACAGAATAATAATTCAGTTAATATTAAATAGCAAAATCAAGCAAATAATATCACATAAATACAATAGATATGATAGAAAATTGCTAAAGAAACTGTTGGACATGCAGAGAAAGATAAATTAAAATTTCTTATACTAAAAATTCAAAGGCCAAGAAAGAAAATTAACTTTTGTTAACTGTCTACAGGTTAATAGTTATTAGGATTTTAGCACACTTATTACAGCACAATTTTATGATAGACATTATTTTAAATATTTAAATGGTTACGAATTTTATTTTCATTCCCTAAAGCTAAGTTTTCACAGGTTAGGCAAAAAACGTTCAAAAAGAAAAATGGACGAAAAAAAAAGTTATGTTGAAAAATACAATTTACTTAGCTCCCTAATTCTACTTCAAACATAGAAGTTTAATTAAAGAACACCATATTGATTTCAATCAGCAAGAATTGATTACCTCAACATCAGAAAATGGTGACATTGAAAAGGAATCGCGGCCCAATTTTGTAGCCTGCAAAATGCTCCAAATATGCTGAGTCTCATCAAGAGACATTTCTAAAAGATCACCTTCCATCATTAGATGCTCCAGCTGATTTTTTGCAGCATCTGACAGCTGTAATACAGGGGATTCCATTTGTCTTGTTACCAAAGGAGACTTTCGAGCATGCTTGCGTGGAGTAGTTGCTATAATAAGAAATTTTGACAATTTTAGTCTTAAAATTATTTGAATTGATGAAAGGAAACAGCAGCACAGTTTAGTAATAGAGCATACCGGCATGGAGTCAGTTGTACCTGTGTTGGAAATCTTAAAAAAGGTTTCAGAACAAAATGACAAGTGGGGATAAAGAAAACAAAAGTCTAAGAAAAATAAACATAAGAAAGAAATCACTCAGTTATCAAAAGATGAATAATGATATTTAAATGAACTCAAAGATGCTTTTAAAAATATATTAAAGTTGTTAGTTGAAAACTCAAATTTAATTGCACAGTTCCATAATTATTTGCAGTAGGCAAACATCACAGCCACGGGGCTAGCTTACTATGGTTAGATAGACTATGGCTAGCTTAAAGTATAATTTTAATTCAGATTTCATGAATAAGTAAAATGAAACCAAAAGCCTAATTAATTTGAAACACAATCATGAAAAATACAATAATAAGACTCCCAAAGTATGCATTGTAAAATATTCATAACGCAAACTATTTAAAAATCAAATTAAAAAACCAATGTGCACTGGAGTATAATGTTAAGTCATTAATAAATGCCGATGAATAAGAATAACTTACATCACTGTCACACATCTAATCATTTGCATGATAAACACACCTTACAAATCCAATAATGCAACATTAAATAATTTGCACATTTCTATCAGGTTGCCAAGCACTCCTGGCAACAGTAACTTTTGCAGACACAGCTCAAAATTTATGACGTTTTAATGCTTCAGTTACCTAAAGCTTTTAGACTGCTCATGTTTCAGAGTTTTACACATAACAACAAAATAAAATCTTATTCAGTGAAACTGGCAAGATACAAACTCACTGAGGCTGAGGTATGTTTAGGTTCCAAAAAATTTAGACTTACCAAATGGCCCATTTTAAACTTTTTTTATTAGCTCAATAGTGACCTGAAAGTCTTAGTTCTAAGTTAATAATAAAGCAATTTTTACCCCTGATAAAGCATGAGAGCTTCATATATGTTATCTAGATTATACTAGTAGGAATATTCTTGTAAGAATGCTGAACAGTACAATATAAAGTAGGAAGTTAGTGTACAAAGGATAGTAATATTTTTACCACTGCCTACTCTACTGCCTTGTTGCACGCATCAGTTCAGTGAAGTGTATCAATAGCATTGTGTAAAAAGTGATCAATCTACTGCTATTTTGCCTATTGTACGCTTTTTATTACTTGCTCATAGCAGATTAATTATGAAATAAAATATTAACACAGTGCTCCTACTGTTAAAGAAAACATTGAAATGCTCAAATGCCTACACAAAGGAGAAAGTTATATATAGGTATATATAATATAGGTTCTTGAATTAGGTGCTGGTGGGACGACTATGATTAGTGATTGCAAGAAAAATTGGGCTAAAATGTTTCTGCAGTATGAAAGGTGATAAAGCAAATGGAACACCACAATTCAACAATTTCAGTTCATAGAATTTTAGGCCTTCAATTCACAAGTTATTAGTATATAATATAGGTTCTTGAATTAGGTGCTGGTGGGACTATGATTAGTGATTGCAAGAAAAATTGGGCTAAAATGTTTCTGCAATATGAAAAGTGATAGAGCAATTGAACACCACAATTCAACAATTTCAGTTCATAGAATTGTAGGCCTTCAATTCACAAGTTATTAGTATTATTCGGAATTTCAGATCTCCGGGGTTCGAATTTCTAAGTTTTAAAAACTTCGCTAATAGCTAAAATTAGCAAAAAAAAAAAAAAAACCATATGAAGGAGGGAGCAGATGCATTACAAAATTACCTGCAGCTGCTTTAGAGGCAGTAGAGTAGGCATGTTCCATATTATAGTTAGCAGGAACATCAGTATCTGATGCATTACTTCCATCTCTAATATTACCAGCAGCATCAGCAGCAATGCCAGCATTTGGATCCACTTCTACATTAGAGGATGATTCGCCCTGAAATATTAGAATATTTGATAAAATTTGAACAAAAGCTGTCAATAAACAATAAACATTCAATTAAAAAAATAATATCAGAAAATTATGCAAAAAAAGCGATTTATTTTAGGTATTACTACTAACGTATAATACAGCTATATATATCTTTATGTACAAAAATAAATGTATGTATGTCCTTTATAGACTCAAAAACTACCCAACGGATTATGCTAAAAATTTCAGTTTGTCTGCGTACTCAGTGGGCACATCAAGAGGCCAATTAGAAAAAGATCTGACAGGTAGTTCTTTTTTTTTATTCTAATTTTAGTTGAAACTTCCACATAAAATCTAATTTTTTTTAAAGGCTCTCCTCTATTCAAATCATTATTTAGTGCTATATCTCAACTTCTCCTCGACAGCTAATTTTGGGGATAAAGCTTTCAAAAAAACTTTTCGGTTTTAGGTGTTTGAAGTGATACTTTAGGATTTTCTCAGGCATATTAGAGTTTGCTTTAAATTATGTAGCACAAGAGCAGCGAAAACGGTTATGGATGGCCAGAGTAATTTATTTTTTTAATTCTGGATATTTAATTTCAATTTGCCTACCATATATAAATAATTGATAAAGGCAAAAAATGAAAATAAAGTTTTGCTTGTTAAAATTAACATATTCATTATCTAAATTAACATATTCATTATCTAAATATCATATGTAGGTAGAAATATAGAAAACCTGAACAAACACTGTTATAACATTTTCCCACTTTTGATAATGATTAGATAGAGGCAAAGCGTGGGTTAAAAAAGCACATATCGTTGTTTCAGAGCAACAATAGGACATTTTATTGTTATTCCTGGGATTGGATGTCTTACTACTGCTCTGAGGTAACAAGATGAAGGGGAATATCAAAATCTTATGGGTTCTACATAGTAATAATAAGTACTTACTGATGGAACCTCTTGCACTGCAGCTACAACAGGTATATTATCTTCAGATCCTTCTGAATGTGTAGGTAAATAAGATTCTTGAGAAGTTTGTGGACCAGGAACATTGCCACTCCCTGAAAAGATAAATTTACATATGAAGGGCCAGGGGAGGAAAAGATGAAAGTCACTTTTTTTTCAATTTTGAGATATTAGCACTATCTAGGGGCTATGAAGGAGTACTATCATCTGGTAGAACAACAAAGGAAAAAAAGGAGAAAATCGACCGAAATGTGCATGAAAACTCTATCAACTACACAAGGAGTTACGAGAAATCAAACTTTGCTCTTTGTTTTTCTCGAAATCGCTTTTTGGTCACTTTCATATTTTTCCCCCTGGCCCTTCATATACATTAACTAAACAGAAAGCAATTTAGTAAAATAATTTTGACTAAAAATAAAAGAGCTTCCTGCATTTAACATAGTTTTATGAAAAGTAAACAAGTATGTAAAATATTAATGATTAAATAGGTTCAATGACTGCATCAATAAGATAATTCTGTCTAAGAAATACATAGAAATATTTTGTTTCCATGATCAAGCATTATGAATAATATTGAAAATAAAAGTTAACAATTTGTTTCCAAGAAAATTTAAAATTTTTCCTTTCTGATTCACAAGGTGCAATTGGGGCTGTCCATTAAGGAGGTCAAACTTTAAATGGCATGATATGTGACAAGGAGGGGGCGGGGGTCGAGGTGATTAAGTGCGACATTTATGGACAGTAAACAATGATTTAACACCACAATTGAATTATTTTTCACAGCATAACATAGATGATTTGAACATGAACATACATATAAATATATATATATATATATATATTTATATGTATGTTCATGTATATATATATATACACATGAACATATATTGTATATATATATATTGTATATATATATATATATATATATAATACAAAATTCATGTTTTAAGTAAAAAGATTCTAAATTATGCCATTAATTTGTTATGAGAGAAATAAATTACATACATTTACTTAATTCATCTATCTTCAAACCACCAAACGCACTATGAGCTACATTTTGAAGATGTGGTTTCAATTCTGGATTGCTGGCTGCTTTTCGTAACTCTGTGCAGATAATTTTCTCAGTCTTTTCTCGAGCTGCTTGTTCAACTATTCGCTGCGAGATCAATGAAAGCTTGGCTAAAGCAGCTGCTAGTTCATCCGTTGCAAGGGCTTGTCTAGCACGATCCTAGTAAAGTATTAAAAAAAAATTAAAGTGTGTGAACAGATAAAGATCTAAAATGAATTCTAGTACAAATGCGTGGTGTATTTCTAAAGTTTTGAAATACAAATTTAATTCTAATTACTTTTCTTTATATAAATGTTAATGATAATTTTACTTGTTACAAGATGACTATTCCATACACCTACCTGCATTTTCTCTACCTTATCTAAATTTCTCCTAACTTTTAAATAAAAGCAACATAAAAGTTTCCAGATATCGAGCTGCTAATGTGTTTTTTCTTTAAATATCATTTTAAAAAATACTTAATACATATGTTATATGTAACAGTTATCATTGATTTGTATTTAGTTTTTAAATAAATTTAATTTTATCACAAAGTTCTATTTATCTAATATATAAAATTCTCGTGTCACAGTTTTCGTTGCCATACTCCTCCGAAACGGCTTGACCGATTTTGATGAAATTTTTTGTGCTTATCCAGTATCTATGAGAATCGGCCACCATCTATTTTTCATCCCCCTAAATGTTAGGGGTAGTCCACTCCTAAATTTTTTTTGTTCGCACATAACATCTGATCTACTGAACTAAAACAATATGTGTTATCGTAAATCCTTACTTCAATGAGCGACCCGATGGTCAAGTGGTTAGGCGCGTCAGGTTGAAGTTCCTGATGGAATGAGATCGAATCCAGGTCCGCAAGGGTTTTTTCGAACAGCTGCATGTTTTTTTTTTTTTTTTTTGAATGATTTTAATGATTGTAATGTCCTTATGCAGGTACATCCCCTCATGGGGATCTACCCCATATTTTTTTATAGTACAAAATGACAGTTTTGGTCGGATCTTTGTTAAAATTGGCAATGGGGTCCTTCGATGCTGTAGAATTTTCTTATGGACGTTTGTGCCATTTTTGGGGGCTTTGAATCGATTGTGGCAATAAATGGTTTTTGATTTGCGGCACTTATATTATTTTTTCAAAAATTATATACACTATCAATTATATTATGTTAATTTTTGTACCTTTATAAAATTCTGTATTTTATATCTTGCATTTACGTCAAATTCAAGGTAAAATTAAAAGTCAAAAATTCTGAAGAAGATAAATATATGTTAAAAATTAAAGTAACTATTTTTGTGATTTTCATATTGGTTGTGACCAAAAAACATCATTACAAACAAATAAAATGTATCAAACACCATGAGTGTTGAGTTATTAGGCAAAATCTGCTGTATAAAGTTTTTTTTCACTGCTAGAGGGGGGGGGGGGGTATGAACGACCATTAAAGTGACACAAATTTTTAAAAAATAAAGGTGGGATCTCCAATTATCTTGCTTCGTAATTTGAACTGTGCAACGGTACGCGATTAGTCATTCAAAAATTAATGAAAAACGTGATCGAAGCCAGGGTTTTAACTGGCAAGTTCAGAGGTGAAAATATACTCATACCACGGATTCCTATTATACCTACAGATGTGCCAATTCAATTCAAACGTATTCAGTTTCCGATTAGATTGGCATTTGCAATGACTATCAACAAATCCCAAGGTCAAACGATGTCTGTTTGTGGCTTAGATTTGAGAACACCATGTTTTTCACACGGACAATTATACGTGGCATGCTCTCGAGTGGGTAAAGCATCCAGTTTGTTTGTGTTAGCTAAAGATGGACTAACAAAAAATATTGTTCACGTTATAGCATTAAGAGATTGATATTGTTTAATAGTGTTACTGTCGTAATTGTTTAATTAATGATATATAATTTTAAGGAATAAATTATAATAACTTAAAAATAATGTTTGCCTTTTGTTATTTTTATATTCCCGCATCGTTCACAGCGCTCCATGCTTATTTCACGCATATACCACATTCTTACATACATACAATATATACATTCTACCATACATACATACATACTTACAATAAGTAAGCTATTTTTTGTCTACACTAGAAATTACTAGGAAATTAATTATATGGCAAAACAACGGTTGCCGGGTCAGCTAGTAGATTAATATAATTCTATTTCACTTTAAAAATTTTTTTTTAATGTTTATAGTATTTAAATACAACAACCACTGAAAAATAAATAAAAGTAATGATAGAAGTATAAAGAAATAATTAGTAAAGATAATTTACATACAATCAAGGAAGACAGATAAACTTAAAAAAACTAAGGGAAACATTTTTTAAATAAAAATACAAATGTTTATATGCATAGATATTATACAAAAACAGGAATTTCTATTTGAATATATACAGTAGTACTTCTGAATGGCAGACAGTCATGGGGCCATAAGTTTTGTTTGTTATTGAGATGCCCACTATTAGATAAGACTACTATCATATTTTTGCTTTTTGAGCTTATAGGATATAATTTAATTAAAAAAAAACTGTACCCTTATCATCTTGTTTTAAAGCACTTATCATGATTGCAAATTATTTATTTTCCTTTTCAAATTGTTACAAAGCATTTTTCTTGCATAAAATTAGGATAAGGTACACTAGATAAGAGCTTATTTAAGAAACTGATGTTCTCATTGAACAGATTTTGCCATCTTCTATGCAACTGAAAATCTGTTTTTTTGATATAATACAGAAAAATTCTTGTGTGCATCTCTCTCAGTCACCTGTCCACAAATTTTAAAAAAAGTGCTCCTTTCTGTATGTGTTTCAAAATACCACTTATTTCACAGGCCTCATTTCCATTCATGGGTAATCCATTCTCATTTTCATCTGAAATGCTAATTATTCAGTAGTACTTATAGGAATAACTCATTAACATCCTCTCAACTCCAATCCACATTTTCTTAATTTCATCCGACTTTTAAAAATTCTGAAAAATTTTTGACTTGATAAATTTTGGGCTAGAAATGCATTATGAGCTTTACTTTTTCTCTATCTTTTAAGACATTAATATGCATTTTTAGAGCCATTTTAGCTAATATAGTTCAAGAGCTAGCAACATAAAAAAAAAACAAGACGTCTGGCTCGTTAATATATCTTTCCTCCTGCTCTTCCAAACCGCATGGGGACTGACTGGCTGCCAGTAAACATTGCGTTTTTTACTGCGCGTGCGCATCACACTTGTACTGGAAAAAATAGTGATTTTTAAATCATTTAAAGACAATTCCATGTCAGATCAATCCCTTTCTTGATCTCATGATTTCCAATTGTAGAAAAGAAAATAATTTCTTAAAAAATATATTTCTGCTTTTGAAAAGTAGGTCGATGATCTTAGTTAAATGTTAAACTTCAAGTGCTCAGTTTGCTTTGTGAAAGAAAAAAAATAAAAGTATTTTATTTATTTTTTAATATTTTTAGTTTAAAAGTGATTGGTTATAATTGCTTTATTGAATACATTTTACTTCAAATTAAAGTTAGGTACTTATATTTTTAATAATATTGATGTTCACTTGCGCTAACTTATGGTTTTTTCGAGGAAGAGGGGGGGGGGGGGGCGATAGGTCTCTGGGCGTCTTGAAGGGGGCGATGAGATCAAAAAGACTGGGAAACAGTTTTAGACTAATACTTTCGCACCTCATTGCATTAACTCGTATTTAGACAAGAAACTCAAGGCTATTTTAACCAAGAAACTGCAATAGAAAAAAAATCTTAAAATTATATCCAGCAGTATAATGAATTGAAAAGGAGGGTTAGGAGGGAAAAAGGGTTAAGGCATTGAATAAAGGAAAGGAAAAGTTTGAGCTTCCTTTGGAACTTTTTTCAAAACTGAAGTTAATTTTAGGCTATTTTTGATGACATCAGGGACTCGAGACTTCCATCTCCTCTCAGAAACTTACTGAAATTGCAATTAAACAGTAAACCAAACTTACCGAAGAAAATGTTCATTTTAGCCATGGTTTCATATCGAACATGGTCATTAGGGTGTCCCGAAAAAATCGAATTTCTACAAAGCACTTAGCCTTAGCGTGGAAAATTTGTGACTCCCCAACACTACGGGGGACGGGGCAAAATTTCTTGACTCTGAGTTAATGCCTTCTGCTCTGGCAAGAGGCTTGAAATTTAGAGATTTTTAGGAAAAAAATCGAAAAAAGAGAATATTTACAAAATGTTTTAAAATCCACAGAATGTTAAGCCTTAGTGCTGAAAATTTGTGACTTTCCAACACTAATCACTGAGAAAAATTTCGTGACTCTGAGTTAATACCTTCTGCTCTGGCATGAGGCTTGAATTTTAGAGATTTTAAGAAAAAAATCTAAAAAAGCGAAAAGTTACAAAATATTTTAAATTTCGCCGAATGTTAAGAATTAGTGCAAAAAATTTGTGGCTTCCTAACGCTAATATCAGAGCAAAATTTCGGAACTCTAAGTTAATGTCTTCCGCTATAGCAAAAGACTTGAATTTCAGGTAAAAGAACCCAAAAGATTAATATCAGAGCAAAATTTCGTGACTCTGAGAAAATGTCTTCCGCTATGGCAAAAGACTTGAATTTTAGGTAAAAGAGCCCTAAAGATTTTAATAAAAGAGCCCAAAAGAGAGGTCTTTATTTATAATCTAATTTCATATAGAAATAAGGTCGATTAGAAATTAAAGTATTTATGCAGTTAGAAAATCTCAAGACAAATGTTCAAAAAATTATAACTGCATTTTTCATATAGATTTCTACGCATTAAAGAAAAAATTGCAAAGTGGGTTTAAATCTCATCCATTATGCATTTTAAAAACTTCATAATGTACAGTTCACGCTTTAGAATTTACAGTTAGAGAGACATCATGTATAGCTGTAATTTGTAATCACTTTTATGCTGAAATGCAGGCATATTGCTGGGTGATTTTAAAACAGCTAAAATAAACTCGTCTCTTTTCTCTTGGCCACAGACTTGATTTGATGCCTTCGAAACTAACTTCAAGATGCGTTCAACGGCCTGTGTGGGGCAAGGGAATTGAATAAACTTCCATTTTTCGCATGAAACTCCAACAACCAACATATTTCGAAGATCGTCTGAAGGAACATTGCAGAGAACTGGTGGAGGCGTTATTTTGCAATTGTTCCAGTCTATCAAACTAACATAATCTGCAGCTTCAAAGCTAAGCTTCGGGATGTGGAATAAATATGCGCACACAGTCTTCACAACAGATCCACATTCTCTAGCCTTTATGATTCTATAAATACCGAGCTCTCTGATAGTCACATTTGCATACGTTATCATGCTTAACAGAATGTTTTCTGGACAAGCAAAGAATGCATTCCAAGCAATGATGGGATCGATTACGTTAAGATATATTTTTAGTATCTTGAACAATGACTTTGTTTGATTCTCCGATTAAACTGAAGTTGAAGTAGATGTGCCAAAAGAGTAGCGAATAGAGTCCTGCGACTTTTTCTTGGGTCTCTTTGGAAGTTTCTTTATTTCTTCAATATCCACTGCATTGATGGACAGTAGACATAATCTAGTAGTCCTTTGATCAGAGAGAAATGACCTTTCTTTTAACAGAACTCCTTTCTCTTTAGGACATGCACATGAATACAAATCATGGCACTTACAAGCAGCTATATCAAAGAGTTACACTGCTACCTCCTTAAGTTTCATAAGTAGATCTCTTGTTTTCTCGTTGTGTTTGACTCTTTTAAGAACAGCCTTTATGGCCACATGTTTTTTGTGATGAGTAAGTATCATTGCAATAACACGTTGTTCTGAAATTACCGCAATGCACGAGTTCTTACACAAGTTTACCATCTTTCTTGATACACGATCAGCAATAATCGAGAAGCTAGGCTCCTTATTACTAGCCATCTCTGAAGAAAATATTCGTCTCTCGTACATACAACATTTTATAGCATCTCCATAGGTTAGAAGCGTGCAGTCAGTCTTTAGCATACCCAAAAATTGTCCATTTAGAAGTATCTCTTGGGGGAAAAAAATTAGCGTTTCCATTTAGACATATTGCAGTAATAGGAAAAACACTCCATACGACTTCCAACCAATATTTAAAACACTTGACTTCCTTATAGACTTAACCATATAAACAAAGAAGAGGAGCCCATTTCAGTTCAAGAGGTAGTCTGATGTTGTTATTCAGGCGATAAAAATTCGAAATATTGGAGCATATTAGGTATGTAGCAGCTTTGTTACGTGTAACTCGCATTTAAGAATTTTTTTACGAAATGCTCTAATTTCAGGCCTCTTTTCAGAGCATAAGTAATTAGCTCACAGACTTAAAATTTTACATATTAGTTTGTGATAGGAAGTCACAAATTTTTTACACTAATTCTTAACATTCGATGAAATTTGAAATATTTTGTAAATTTTCTCTTTTTTTGATTTTTTTCTAAAAATTTCTAAAATTCAAGCCTGTTGCCAGAGCAGAAGGTATTAACTCAGAGTCCCGAAATTTTTTACAGTGATTAGTCTTAGGAAGCCACAAATTTTCAGCACTAAGGCTTAACATTCTGTGGATTTTAAAATATTTTGTAAATTTTCTCTGTTTTCGATTTTTTCCCAAAAATCTCTAAACTTCAAGCCTTTTGCCAGAGCAGAAGGCATTAACTCAGAGTCAAGAAATTTTGCCCTGTAATTAGTGTTGAGGAGTCACAAATTTTCCGTACTAAGGCTAAGTGCTTTGTAGAAATTCGATTTTTTCGGGACACCCTAATGGTCATATTACAAGAATTCAACTGCATTACAAAAACAGGGGTCATAGCAGGGACAAAAATATATATAGGAGTTTCAAGGAAAAAATATAGGAGTTTCAAAAATGTATGTAAAGGAGTTTCAAAGAAAATATACAAGTTCCGTAGCGAATTATATCAGAATTTTGAGATACAGAATACTAATATGTTTCGCAACACATGTTTAAAAAAAAAAGCACCATTCTCAGTAGAATTCTACATTGCGTAAAATTATAGTAATGTGAAGAGTAACAGATGTGAGAACATAAGAATTTCCACACGAACAGAAAATAGTGAACTTTATATTTAGTGAACTTTACATTTCTTATTACATTTTTTAAGAAAAGCATTTCATACTTTAACGAAGAGAAAATTTAGTTTTCATTTCTTTCAAATTTTTCTAGAGAAAAAACTTTAACCGAAATCCAAGATTATATGAAGACAAAGTTAAAAAAATTTAAAACTTTAACAGCGGTCACCTTCAAGTTAGCATATTATACTATAAAAATTACACAAACTAAATTCATAAGAAGAAAAATGCATTTATTGATACATTAAAAATAAGTTAAAAGTTGCACATGTATCATCATCTATTTTCATCAAAAGGCTAAACACAAGTTTAGTACATATGTTAACATTACAGATGTAATAATCAGAGTGTCAATGTTTTAAATCAATTGATTTTTTCTTTTTTAAATCATTGATTTAAATCACTCATCATTGATTAAAATCATTGATTAAAATTCTCTTGGACAATCTCAATTTCATTATTTTTGCCATTTTCTTTGAGAGCTTTGATTTCCATTTAATAAATCGAAAAGTAATTCTACTCATCCCTGCCTCCAGAGATGGCGGAAGGTTGCAGTCCAAATAATATGTATGCACAAATAGTGCTATTTGTTTTGTCTAATACTTGAAATAAAGAAAATACATGTAGCTGCAGGGCAGGTGTTGCAAAGAGTGAATTGAGGGGGGAGGAACATGATAGGATGTGTGTGATATACTTTCAGTAAAAGAAAAAAAAAAAAAACAAAAACCAGACAGAAGATGAATTTTCTATGCCTTGCATTAGCAACTTGGGGTTAGGTACCTATTTGTAGTAGAACAAAATCCTAAATGACCGCTAAAATTTTGAAAAATGTTCCTAAAATTCCCTGAAAATTTTTAAGAAGTCAACTGCGAGGATTGCACATATCTTACCAAAAAAAAAAAAAAAAAACATCATCAAATGGGAATTTCCAATCTCTACACTTTAACAGTTGTTGAATTTCCTTCTTTTTTTTAATTTCCATTACAGTTGAAAAAGTCATATTTAATTATAAAATTTTTGCATATGAATTTTTCATTGTAATTCTCATTTTATTAAAATTTCATTGTAATGCTGCTTAATGTCTTTATTTTCTTTAATTTTTCTGTCTAGTGTTTCATAATTTTGTTGATATTAAGTGAGTAGAATGATATGTATTTGCATTGAATCCGGTTTTACATCATAGTTTTTTGGTGAAGCTTTACTTCAAAGGTGTTTTTGTATTTTTAAAAACTTAAAGGTAAGTCGTTTATAAATGTAAATTAATTAATAACTTAAGCCTCTAATTTTTTTTAAAAGAATCAAAAAAATCCGATTAAAATAAAAAAAAATCCCATTTTTTTAATATTTAAAAAAAAATCATTAATTTTTTTTACACCCTGATAATCAAGGTGTAAATTAAAAATTTTAAAAACCCCCGACTAAAAAACTCTTACTAATAAAATTTGCTTGTCAACAAAACCAGAATCAAGAGGGAAAATTGAAAGCCATTTGAAAAGCCTTAAACTATAAAATCAATTACAAGTATTTTATTAGTTAAAAAAATAGAAACTGGCAGCTGATAAACATTTTAATAAATTATAAGAGTTTGCTTTCCTTGTCTGCCAACAATGACAACGGTTCCGATCACGTGAATAAAGGCTAAGCTACATTTGCTAAAAAATGCTATAACTTGCATTTTATAGAACATGGAGGACCCAATTACATCATATCAGACGCAGAAAATTTGCTCTTTCATTTGGGGCTATTTTTTAAAGTTTTGAAATATGTTATCACTGCTAAAATCCCGAAAAAGCTTTTAAAGGTTTTTGAATTCATGTCTTCGTTAATTAATACCATCCGAAGACGCAACCTAGCTAAGAACACTCTCAATCAACTCCCCTTTTGAACAAAAAAAAATTTCAACTCAATTTTGGGCAGCATCTAACATCTGATGAAAAAAAAAATAGGAGTTAGAAATAAAATATAGGAGTAAGTAAGAAATATAGGAAATATAGGAGAATATCTGACAAACTGAGAAAATATAGGAAATATAGGAGATATAGGAGGATTATGAGACCTGCAAAAACTTAAAATTAAAATTGGTATTGTAATGAGAGGCTAATGAGATGTGAGTATTAGACTCCTGGTAGTAAAAAACATTTTATTTAAAAGTATTAGCGAAGATCTTACTTTTCATCATTACCTGACAAACTATACATACCTATACCTATATTAACCTATATATAATACCTATATAACCTATATATACCTATATATAATGAATATATGTATTGATTATATTCATTTTCATGTGGAAAATGAAAATGAATATAATCAATACATATAACCTTCTTTTTTTTTAAAAATTAGGCCTGATTCTTAAAGATAGACATGATCTGCCAATAATAAAGAATCATGAGTGTTTATTTGCAACAGAAGTATTTCTGAAGTGAAACAAGAAGGGATAAAACAAAAATTGTTAAATTATTATTTTCTCTCAAAACATTTTTATGCACCTATTAGAATCAATTTCACATTAAAAGTATATCTGCGGAATAATAAAATTTTGTTTCTTAAACTAGCTGGAAGAGACATTAAAAAATACCCACCTGCCATGACATCCCTCTTTCTGTCAAACATTGCAATGCTTCTCCTTCTGGAAGTCTGACTGGTAACTTTTGCAAAGAAACTAAAAGTGATAAAATTGTTTCCAAACGTGGACGACGTGACCTCAAACATAAAGGACATAAGAATTTCACTTCCTTTGCTAGTTGTGCTAAAGCTGTTGAAGACATTCCAGTAGATTTTTTTGCAGAAGCAGACTTTGGTAGAGGAATGCAATTCACTAAAATAAAATAGCAAATGTTTAGAGCCACAGAATTAATTTCATGACAATTTTTCAGCACATATTGAAGGTTCTTAAATAATGAAAAGAAATGTTCTGGCATTAAAGATAGATCATTATTTTTTAAATTAAAATATATATAGTAGATATAGCTATACATGTATCTGAAGCATTTGAAAGAAATAAATGTTACTCTACATGTATGTTTGATATACGTTATAATTCTAATTAATTCTGTAACTCAGGTAATTTTTATATCTTTTAAATATTTTACATATTAGAAAACTCGGGTTTTGCAACTCTAATATGAACTGGTGAGTACAGTTGAAAATTGTTGATTTGAACACAATTAAAATGAACTACTGATACTACATTTGGAATCCCCATTCTGTTGTATTGACAGATGACATTCTTGTTTATCAGATAAGAGAAACTACGGTTAAGACAAATCAATTTTAAGTCACTTTGGGTTGGTTTTATTGAAGTTTGAGTTATTAACAATCAAGCTAGCTTACTACTGTGATCGGCACAAAACATATGCATGTATAGGGTGCGACAAAACCAGGATACTAGGTCGCTTGGGTGACTAAAGCAATCCCTTAGAGACTGCTTTAAGAACAAGAAATATTTCAGAAGTCATGTCACTGAACCTTCTGCTAACTTTTAAGAAATAATTTGTCTGGCATTTACATTTTTCTTGGCCCCCAAGATTATAAAATTTTGAATGGTCTCTACACATGCATATTTTAACTAACTCTGTTCGCTATATTCAATTACAAAACAACAAATTGCAAACAACATGCTTTTATGCTACACAATTTCAAAATATTATCAATCTTAACAACAATAAAACTCAAATCAATGTATTTATTTTCCCCCCTTATAAAATAAGGCAGATGTATGTTAGAGGAAAGTGGCAACCCAAAATTATATGCAAATAAGCGAACACAATGGAAGGAAGTAAAGTAAAAGAGTAACTTTGCTGAAGATAAAGATAACTTGGAATGCGGGAGGCAAACAGAACTGTCGAGTCACAGCAATGCATGTGTAATAATTTCGCCTTTTAGTATTTTTAGTTAAACTTTTAACTTTTAATGTGTTTAATCAAGTTTTTGTATATTTACAATTTTTGGAATAAAAATGTTTAAATGTGGATGGTTTCATAGTGAATGTTAGTGGCATCCCAACAGAGCGAAAATTTGATTTTTAATATAAGACCATTTACATTACAGCCGTTTCCCAAAAAAAGCAATTCTAACTTAATAATCAGAAAAATGAAAAATTAGTGAGGTGCAACTTTTACATGTTCCTAAAGGTATTATTTGCACACATAATACAATATTATGTAAACAACATTTTTATCCAGCTCAAACTTTGGTGGAAGCTCATTGAATAGGCAAATAAAACGATTTTGACAATTTAATGTCTCAATAAAATACTTACTGTGAAACCAATCTTTACATAATTCACACTGCAACATATTATTAGTTAAAGGTTTGTGACAAATGCAGTAGCGAGAATCCATATTATCCTCTAAACGTGCTCGAATATTTTTTGCACGTAACTGCATCATGGCTTCTATTTCCAGTCTCTCTGCTTCTTTAAAATTAGCAACCTTTAAAGCAAACAAAAAATTGTTTTCAACTATTTAAACTTTTTCCTTTGTACAGATTTTATCAGTTAATTGATTTTTTTTAAATGCACTTACAATGGTGGCTGGATCTTTTGCTTCCTCAAATTTCTCATCTAAATTCATAGAATCGTCACCAAAACCATCTTCACTTTCCCTTGATTTCTTCTTTTTACCTCTTGCAGCAGGCGGTGCTCCTATATCCTTCCTTGGTGACAAAACCTGTGGATAATCATAAAAAAGAGTTAGTATGAGTTTTAAATGTTAGACAAGTCTTTCATTTGTTGGTTAAAATGTTTCAAAATTTAAACACACATATATGTTTAAAGCAGTGAGTAACCCTCCTGTGTTGTTGCAATTCCAATTTTTTTTTTTTAAGTGAAGGCAATAAAGTATGAATAAACATAGGTATGCATCTGTGCCACAATACAATTGAACAAGTCTAACTTCAGTGACGAGGGAACAGAAAAATATTTTAAGAACGACAGATTTCAAGACATAGAGCTTTAAATTTAATATCCAGCAACTATGAGTTATTTAATGCACACATTTTAAATCAGGGATAAGAGTGGGAAAAAAGGAGGAACTCCAAAAAACATGCTAATTAATAATCTTTAATTAGTTTCACATGTGGGTTTGTTTGTATGTAACCTTGAATAAAAGATAAAATGCACATTCTTTGCAAATATAAAACTAATATAGTTAATACCATTATTAATACTAAAGGCTAAACTATCTTACATGTTTGATGTATTATATGTACACGTAAACTTAGCGGATATTCAACAGTTTTGAGTATCAGAGAGAAATCAGAGTATCATGAAATATTTTAATTAAATATAAAAGCGTATTTTGTAGTTTTTTAAACTATATTTTAAAATTAATTTCTGCATAAAAACATGCAGAAAAAAGAAATCTGACAATTCATGAAAATATATCCAAAAAGTGGACAAAAAAATGTGATTTAATAATTTTAAAGACAAAACAGAAACTTTCTCATGCCAATTTGCTTCAAATATTTGGGAATAACTTAAGAGGGTACAATTGTTTGTTCTCAAAGCATAGTGTTCCAGTATTTTTCAAGTTGTAAAAAAGATCAGGAAGTCTTGCATACGAAGATCAAAAAGACTAATTTAGTAGGTGTTTTAATCAAGTATTTTAACCTATTAAAAAAAAAGAATTTACATTTAACAAAACTCATCAATACAAGGATATTCAAAATTCTGGGAAACCTGCCATGTAAACCTACCATGGTAGCTGAGTAATTTGTGATGGAAACAAGTTTCTCAAGGAGCCGAGTGTCCCTGCTCTCCCTTACCCACACTCACACACACACACATATATATATATATATATATATATATATATATATATATATATATATATATATATATATATACATAACAGGGTTTGAAAATATCCAGTATTTGATACATATGACATTTTCAATTGGCACAACTTTAAGTCATTAAATAGTAAATGCATCCATCTTCAAATCACTGTTGTTTATTTTGTTATATTTTATTACTGTAATACATATATACTTCAAAATAATGTTTCTTTCATTATTTATATCTAAATGTATATATTTTATGTAAGATTTATGTACTTCAAATTGTTTTTATATGTATAATATTTACAATCATTTGTGAGATGTGACAATTTAATGTTATAAAAATAAAGTACAACACAACTTATATTGATACTAGCTGCGTGGCCCAGCGTTGCACGGGCTACTTCTGTATAAATGTAATATTCAACACAATGTCCAATATAAAAATACCACGCACTTTTATTATGTGTTTAGATAAGTACCCATGTTGTACTAAACCATGACAAATCAAACTATTTATTTAGATTAGTAACTATATGCAACTTTTTAAAAAAAAGTAAGACTCATTTGAAGCCAACGTATATATGTGCTACATAAGGAAAAAAACATTAAAAGAATAATTAAACACTACCCAATATAAAATACTATGCAATTAAATTATGTGTTTAGTACCAATACAAAATAGTAAAAACGTTACAAAAATATGACGAATCATATTATTTACTTAGATTAGTAACTATCAAATCATTAAAAAAAGAAAACTTACTTTTTTTTCTCATTTGAAACCTACTTACCTACCTATTACATAAGAAAAAAAAAAAGTCAAAAGAATAAAAAAACAATACCCTATATAAATATACTATGGTTTTAAATTATGTGCTTAGTTAAGTACCTGAGGTACACTATAATAATAAACTTACAAAGAACAACCACAAATGAAGACCAAATACTAATAATGCAGAAATAAGGAAGACAAAAGTTAATAGAAAAATCCTGCAAAACAAATTATGTACCTGAATGTCAAAGAAAAACACGAAAACCATTTCGTGATCTGAGCCATGTGGCAAGAGGCAAGACTCTCGAGGCTAGAGCAATTGTCAACCAGTGCTGTCTACACAGTAGCTAAAAAAATAATTTTAACGAACGACATCTCTCGAGAAGAGTGGAAACTAATCCACATTAAAAGGCAAGAGCAACTGCTTGATTGTCAACCACTGAACGTAGAGGGCGTCTCCACAGTTGCAAAAGCTTAGCAATACTCTTTATGAGCGCCATCTCTCGAGAAGAGAGGAAACTAATTCTTTTCGTAGAGTTTATTATTTTTTACATTATTATTTTTAGTTAATAACAATAACTCCTATAGCCAAAAGCCTTCCTGGATAAATAAACTATTCAACACAAAAAATTTTTTTCAAATCGAACCAGTAGTTCCTGAGATTAGTGCGTTCAAGCAAACAAACAAACAAACTCTAGAGCTTATATTATTTATATTGATATAAGCTATTATACTGTAAGTTGATTACTATATTCATATGCTGTATAAAACTGATTACATGTGTACATGTGCCTTGTAAAATTCACAGAAAAACATCACAATATCATAAAAAAATATAAATGTCAAATGAAAAAAATTAATACATGACAAAGGTATTTAAAGAAATGTTAAATCAGTGTACAATGACCACAGCAAAGAATCATATTGTTCTAAATAATTTTGATTCATTAAAGTGGCTAATTTAACAAAACGATATGTTATATTTTTGACAATTTGATTCATTAAAGTTTTTGATTCAATTAACCGGTGTATACTATAATTTATTGATTATAGGAATATGTATAACCCCATATTTAATATATTTTAGAATTTATACTTCAATTAAAACTTTTATGAATTTTAACTTGGTTACTTTAGCATTAGCTGCTCATCTTCTTTTTGTTGACCACTTTATATAATGACATAATTCAGAAATAAAATGCATTAATCAGTGTACTGCACAGTCGTAAGAATTTTTTTTTCCTGATCATTAATATGGGCGCTTTTAACCTGCATTAAAATTGTTATATTACTAATAATTTTCTGAAGGTAACATAAAAAAAGAATATTACTTCATTATATTAAAGATGTATTAATACATCATGTAAATATAGTATGTTACTTTTTGGTTATTTTTTATAATAAATGAGCTATATAAAAACAATAAATATGATTTTTATGTTTACAAATTTTGTTGAAAAATAAATATCAAAAATACCAAAATATCATGATATTTTCCAAATAAATATTGGATATATATCATAATATATATCAAATGATATATCTAAGCAAACACTGATACATAGGCACATAAGTTCTGAAGAAGTGGGCTTCTTTGGACATAATTATATTTTAAGTGTCATGATTTGAAAGTATCAACAAAAAATTTAAAATATAAAATGAAAAAAAAAAAAAAAAAGATCAAATCTTACTTCTATTAAAGTATAGCATGAATTCTTTTTTAAAAAGGTACGAGCAGTTTTCTCCCTCCATGCTTTAGCAGCTTCTACATGTGCTTCAATTTGAGATAACTGTTCCAAGTGAATAGGAACAGGTCTACCTTTCGTCACCAAATATTCCAATACTTCAAGATATGGATTGTGAGCACCGCTCTGTACAAGAAAGAAAATATTTTAAGCTAAAATATAATGCTCCTCATTGGCTATGAGCAATTAAAAGTAAAATAAAATATCGTAAAATAAAGAAATGTCTCTAATAAAGGGAATCTGATTTAAATCAATTAATTTAACTCAAGCTTTAATTCATCATTTGAACCAAGTGATTTGTTCAGAAAATCAATAAATGATTATGTCCCTCCAGAAAGGAAATGACTAGAAAATGCTATGCATATCCGCTCATTGAGTGTGTTCATTCACTGTGTAGATAAACTTGCGTTATCCCCCTAGCAGATTGTCTGAAAAAGGAAAAAGGTAAAATCCAAAATCTTTTAACATTATCAGTATAGCCTTTTGAGGGAAAATGCTATAATGACTTTGGAAAAAAGAGAAACGACCTTGGAAGCAGTATAACGTTTGAAACTGACAACCTCAAAATCAGGATCCCATCATACTCATATTATATCATACACAAATATATTATTTATATGATATTTTGTATGAATCAATATTTCTTTTGCATATTTTACAAATATACTATCGGGGGTGTGTTGTGCATAGCATACAGCAGTGCATAGTTGCTGCCGCCTGTTTAATGATTTTTCTAGAACTATTTTTATTTGGATATGTGACTCATTAAAAGTGGCACCTAAATTTTTCATTTTGACAACTAAAGACTAATACTAGGCACCATCATGGTGCCAGGATTTAACTTCTAATTTCTAACACTGCCTGGTAGTTTATACATCATTAAACACAACTATAAGGGTTATATATAATTACTAGGAAATGAAATGGAAGTAAGATGTAGCAATATAGAACATTGTATAGCATGGGATTCTAAAGAAACTTTAGTTGACCTACCAGTTTACATAAAATGCAAAAATTTTAACTATGAGCCAATATTTTGAAAAGTGCCACTTTGAAGTTGGAGTTTTCTGATTAAAAATTTTTTTTGCAGAAAAAAATTAAGATTGGATTCTAAGTATAAATTGGGTCTAAATGCAAGAAAACAAAAGGGGGAGGTCAAGGAAGTTAATTACCCCCTCCTTAGATTACTTACTTTTAAGCCGTTACAGATCTGATAAGTGTTACAGATCTGATGTTCATATGAGCTACATATTTGAGTTTATGCTTTCAGTCTTCGTTAACATCTCTAAAAATGATATCATTTCCTTGCATTTTTAACATAGAATTAAGATAATTATATTAAAATATATATATTAGCTAAAAAATCAAATTTCATTATAAAAAAGCATTTCTTGGAAATAAAAATGAGCGATAAGGTTTTTAGATAAAATAAATTATGAGATTACCAAATCCAAGTTAATAAAACATTTGTTTTGTTTTGAAACAACACACAACTTCAACTTTTTCAACACACAACTCTGCTGCTTGCTTTTCTTTAATTAGTTGCAGGAAATTTAATTTCTTGATCAGAAATTCAAATTTAGCATGATAGTTATTATCTAGTTATTTAGCGAAGTTATGAGAAATTGAAGCACCAAAAAAATAAATAAATAAATAAAATAATAATAATTAATTAACTTAATTTCTGCAGTGTCAATTTTTCTTATTTTACTAACTTCTATTGTTAGGTCATACAAACCACAAATGAAGCAATTGTACTAAAACTCATTGCTTTTCTTTTTTTAAGAACAAAAATATTCAATATATATGGCTAAAACCTATGATTTTTGCTTTTTATAATTCTGAAATGTGTGAGTTAGTTCGGTAACATATTCGCTGTTTTTCAATGTTACCGCTCTGACTGTTACCGATCTGAAAAACTGACAAAGTTTTTTTTTTAATTTCCGAGTCGATTGCGCTAAACCAAAATCAAACACGTGGTTTTTTCACTTGCAATAAAGGACTATATTTATACATAAAATAATTTTTAAAATAATAAAACTGCACATTTTAGAGCGTGTTACAGATCTGATGACTTAAATGACACACATTTTATAAAATCACTTTAAAAATTCTTACCTACAATTTTAGATGCAGAAATGCAAATTTTTAATTACGATTCGATAAAACATCCCACCAGGTACTCAGTATCACGTGGTATAGGCCCATGAAATGATTTTGGGAGCCTAAACATAGATCGGAAGTTATTGTTACCACTCTGACGGCGGAACTTGGGACACGCTTATTTCGCATTGGTTAAAAAATTAGAAATCGATTAAAACAAAAATGAAGTAAAATATTAACAAAGGGGTAAAAATAGAATCGTTTTTTGTGCAGGTGAGTTTTTTTAGGAAGTTAGAAAGTGCGCATGACCTGTTTGCATGCTAAGCTTTGCTGCTGGGGACACGTTACCGATCTGATTTTTGAGGTATAAAAACAATATTTTCTGAAGAAAAAAAATTTTTTTCTTATGTTATTAGATGAAATGAAAGCAAAACCTTATCTTCTTTCTGGGGAAAATTACTTTTTTAACTAGATATTGAAATACTAGTGAAAATTCACTTGGGACTCAAATTGGCACTTTTCTAAACATTAGCTCCTATTACAATACTTACTATAAGCGTGTAATAAGAGCTTTGATGAAATAAAGATATAGCTTTATTTATTAAGGAACTATTTAACTATTTAAAATAATTCTATTACCTGAACAGCTTGAACTTTCGCTATCCAATCCTTAGCTTTCTTTACAGCATCAGTTAACTGAAGAACGTTAGGTAAATAAACAGAAACACTACCTGCTTCTCCTAAAACTGATTCTAGCACAGCAAGTGGATGTTTTGGTCTGAAATAGTAAAACATGTATTAAGCAAAATAAAACGTTAATTAAACATTAAAAGCAGTTCACTTTGTGCGCAAATGAGTAAAAACCAAAGAGCGACGTTTAAAAACACAAATAGATAAAGTTAAAATTGGCAAACATGTTTCAAAGGCATAAAGCCTCCTTCTTCAGTGCCAAGCAAGAAATGGAAAGAAACAAAGCACCGGGAGAGTTTAAATAGCAAAGGAGCAAAAGCTAGGAAAATCAGGTGTCAGCATGTTCCGAGCCCTGATTTGGCGTTGCGTTGTCAGAAATTTTAAAAGCATGAAGTAAAATTGACGAGATGTGTGGAACTGCAAAGGATTTGTTACAAATATTACTTAAATTTTTGTGAACATGAAAGGCTTCTAAGAAATCTAACCTGCCAACAGTTGAAGGTCTGCAAATAATTTTAGCTTCGGAGAAAACAAATCTACGGGCCATAGATTTGGGGGGGGGGGGGGGGCATAGATTTGTTTTCTCCGAAGCTAAAATTATTTGCAGACCTTCAACTGTTGGCGAGTTAGATTTCTTAGAAGCCTTTCATGTTCACAAAAATTTAAGTAATATTTGTAACGAATCCTTTGCAATTCCACACATCTCGCCAATTTTACTTCATGCTTTTAAATTTTCTGACAACGCAACGCCAAATCAGGGCTCGGCACATGCTGACACCTGATTGGCCTAGCTTTTGCTCCTTTGCTATTTAAACTCTCCCGGTGCTTTGTTTCTTTCCATTTCTTGCTTGGCACTGAAGAAGGAGGCTTTATGCCTTTGAAACATGTTTGCCAATTTTAACTTTATCTATTTGTGTTTTTAAACGTCGCTCTTTGATTTTTACTCAAAATAAAACAGTTTGCAAGTGTTTCTTCTGGGCTTAAAGTCCGGTTAATGCAATTTTTAAAAAACATTTTACTTAATCTCAATATTTTTTAACATGAGATAAGTAAAACGTGAAAAACACTTCACTAACAAAATATTTCAGGTACATTATGAATACATATTTCATAAAAACTTACCTAGCCTGCAGACAAAGTTTTGCTTTTTCTTCCCATCTTTCACCCATAGTAAGAAGTTCTTGTAATTCTGCCAAAACCTTCTCTACAGTGCAGTGTGGTGGTATATTGATACCTTTCTCCAAAAGTTTTTTTAGAACATCCAGTGTTACTAAATCAGGGTGAATTAAAGATGCTCTTACTTCTTCCAGCCACCTGCTCTGTTGAAGTTTCTAAAAAAAGAAAATAAATAAAATTAATAACATTCTAAGATTACTAGATGAAATAACTTAAAGAAACTAATATTATTTATCAGAATAAATTTACATATTCATTGGTGATCCTCACACAGAATAGTAAAGGCATACATATTAATGGTTGAATACCAAAGAAATTAGGGTACCTGTTTTAACTGAGGTATTTCAGCCAAATTTAAATGCAGATTCAGACCGATTTCGAGGTATTTTTCGAGTTTGCGAGAATCTGATATCTCTTCATTAAGAAGTTCGGAAGCATCAGATCGAAAAGTAATTGTTCTATCCAACAGATCCTGAAAATATTTTTTAAAAAAATAATTAGCACAAAGAAAATTAAACTCATTGTAGAAAAAATTTTCTATAAACAATGGTTCACTACACCAATGAGAAATGTACAGGGTTGGCAAAAACCCAACCCACCCGGGTTTTTGTGGGTTTTTGTATTAAAATTTTATTTCTTATGCGGGTATTGATATATAATGTATGCATTCATTCATATATAAATATATTTGTTAAGCTAAAGTTCTGAATTGCATTTAATCAATGTCAATTGATTAATAATTAATATTATTAACAATATCAATTAATAATATCATCAACCGAATTGTAATATTTAATGTATATTTAAGAAGCTTTGGACAGTGGTTTCAGCTATCTTGTCTTTTACAAAATAGAAGAACTGTTACAAATGGGCTTTCCTACAGATTCAGGAATAGTTAGGGTGTGAAAGTTTCAAAAACTTAAATTTATACCATTAAAAATTAAAACCATTGTTTATTAATAGCACTTGTTTATTATTAATAGAAATAATCATCTTTTTCATTAAGTAGCCTGTTTCAATATCTAGTCATGTCATTTGCATGTTTTTAATAAGGCATATCTCAATGCTAGGTGTGTGTCTGAGATAAGGGGAGTGTCTCCCCCCCCCTCCTATTTTCAAAACCAAAACTGATTAATTTCAGAGGGGGGGAGGGGGCGTGTGGACTCTTAATCGATTTTTTTTTTTTTGAATAATCATAAAAAAAATTAGGTTAACATTAGAACTTTGCAAGCATTTATTAATAAATGTTTGTCATAATATTTTAGTAGTAATAAACTGCGTGGGGACGCATTTTCTTTGTTTTTTTCAAATCAAAGAAAGGGTTTAATGCTTCAAGTCAGTGGTATGGTACCTCTGTAATAGAGCACTTGAAAATCATCAAATACTAAATGCAGTAGGGTTAGAAGAAATGAAGAGCAAAACTTTATTTTCTTGCTCCAGAATAAAAGCAAAAATTCCAGTATTTTGTCATTATTTGACTGCTGTGTTGAATCAAAATTATCATAAAACATTAATTAATCGATTGTTTCCATCTACAAGAAGTTTATCAATGGATCATTTTCAATTTATTTTAAAATTTGAAATTTGCAATCAAAAAATAAATAAATAATAATAAGAAGTATTTTGCAACAAAAAGAAGTATCATAGCTAGGAAAATTTTCTGGACGATGACTTGAAAATTAAAGAAATAATAATTATTTTATAAAATTAATTATTCTAAGAAAAATTATCTCAAATAAACCTGATTTCTTACTTATGTTTTATGTATAATTTAGATGAGATATTATTATTGACTATATTTGTTGATAACTTGGAAATTAACAAAAACCTGGGAGGGTTTTTGTTGGTGGACCCGCCCAGAAAAACCCGGGCAGGTTTTTCTGGGCTAGGCCCACCTTTGCCAACCCTGGAAATGAATGCATATATAACAAAAATATTAAGTGTCTTTCTGCAATTTATTTATTCATATAATTATTACTGTTATATTAACACACTGAACAAAAACATCAAAAGTTGGACTCCCATGTTTTACAAAGAATAATAAAAGGCGAGAAGGAAATGCACATAAATTAAATTGTGCAGTAGTTGTGCAAAAAAAACATAATTTAAAAATATATCATCTGTGAAGTAAAAAACATGTGCAATTGAAATATTAAATAAAAATGCATGGCAAAAAATATTATCAAAATATACCTTTATCAAGAATGCCTCTTTAATTTCACATGGAAGGGTTTGAATTTGATGACAAAGAATTTGCAGCTCTTTATGTGAAATCAAATTGGAACCAGAATAATCAACAGTCTGTTTGACAGCCCTATAAAAAAATCGCCAAACTCCAATGATACATAATTCTATAACTCAGATATATAATTTTTCAAATCAAGTTATTGAATATGAAATAGGCGGAAAGTACTATAAATATTCCCAGTAGGTTGGCGATTTAAGGTATCAAAAACATCTTGAAGGTGGGATAAATATCACGAAAGTTGGCTATTTTCATAACTTTTAATCGGGCAACTTTGGTAGAAGCAAACGAGCACAGAATAAAACAACTTAGCTTGATATAAAAAACAACTATGGAAGACCACTTACAAACTTGGGCTTATAATACAAAGTCTGGAAGCCCAAATTATTTCCTTGACACTTATATTCCTTGACGCAAAAAAAATATTTGCACTTTTTTAAATAAATTCCATTCATTCAAATCTCAGATATGTAGAAAGATAATCTATTTCAAGCTCATTTGCAGAAATTTGGAATATTAATGAGACTTATGATTGAATGACATAAGATTTAAATTACTCTCTCTCTCTCTCGTCATGTGATCTTTAATTATATTTAGAGTACATAGCACCAATGGGAAATATTTATACAGCTAAACAAGACTTATTTCAAACATTGAAAGCATACATAAATAGTTAAAAACCTTTTGCGGGGAGTTTGCTTGCTAAGAACCTTCTGAGCATTGCAAGAACATTGTTCAGCTTCTTCAACTAGTTTAATGAGTTCATTAAGCAAATCAGCAGCAGGAAACCTTTTTTCTTCTGCTTCTTGAATGAACTCTTTGAACTCAGTAAGGCCTTGAAAAAAAAGTCATGAAATTAAAACTTTTTTTTAAATACAACATTAGATTTATTTTCGATCTGTACAGGGGAATAGTAATAAACTAATACCGTTATTTACATTGTGATAACTTAAATCCATTTAATACTATTATGTCTAAAGATATTATTTATTCAATATTCCTTTACAGTCTTTGTTATCTCAGAGATGTCACTCATTTCATGTGCCTTACCATCATGTGCTAACAGTCTCTGAGATGTCACAAATTTTAAATGATATTGCATTATAAATGTTTCGGAGTCATCCTTATATGAGCCATTGTAATATACCATATATCATTGTAAAGGGAAATGACATACCATATACACATAACTATAATAATTTCTTACCCATGAAATAAGAAACAGCTTACAATAAAAAGCTTTTAGTATAACATAATGTCCATCTATTTATTCATAAGTTTAAGGTAAGATTACCCTTTTATTTTTATCTATCTATTTATTTTTTAACCAAGAATTCATAAATAAATATAATCACAAATGCAAAGAGCGTACAAATTACAGATAATAGATTTTCAGAGGTGTTACGTATAAGAAATTGCCAGGAGCCATAGGTCTTTGTCATTTAATACATGCAATATACCGCCTGCTTGGTCATGCCGGTATACATTCATGTAGTTCTGACTTAGCACTGGCTTGGAAAAGGTAACATACTGCTTTATACCTTTAATAATCCTCAAAATACTCCAGCATTCACACACTTCTGTGGATGGTGATACAAATTCTGGAAACACACTTTGTAGGACTTTGAAGATATCCTTTGAAAATGAACGGTAACATTTTTCTTTATGCCCTGAAATCAATGCCCTTTCAGAGCAGCTTGCATTCCAGCACATTTTCATTCACTAACTTTTAGTACAGCCCTGGAATTCACACCCCAAGCTTAAGACTGCTCTGAAAAGGGCCTTGATTTTAGAAATTGAGGACATAAAGAAAAATGTAACTGCTTAACTTTGAAGCATATCTTCAGAGACCTACGAAGCATGTTTGCAGAACTTGTACTGTTGTGCATGAAAGTGTGAATACCAGAGGGACTATTTTGAGTACTTTTAAACATACATTTCTGTTTTATTATTCATCCTGTTGTATTTGGCCAAGTCCTGGAACTTCAAGACACACCTTGTAGTATAAATTAGATTGAAACTATAAGAACATGACTAGAAAGGATAAACTAATCCATAATATTCATGCTCTAGTAAGGTTTTAAGCTCTGCTTTCAACACAAATTCGGTCTTTTCTACAGGCTATAACAGTGTTAAATGTTTTAGTAAATTCTCAGTAAAATGAGTCATTAGGAAAGTTACCAGGGTGGATTTTGACTAAAACTATTTATACTTCAAGTAGATGTTTTCAAAGTTTAGATTCAAATTGTTTTTGTAAAATTAGATTTAATACTTGGAATACAACTTATTATTTTTTATTTAAATTATGTGTGTGGTCTTAGAACATTATTTTCAAAAAACTTTTTGCTAAAAAGCATTAATTATTCAACGAAAGATGCATAGCTGAAATTCTCAATTTTATATCAAATTCAATATTGAGATGTGATTCACCCTGAAATATTAGTATTAAAAATACATAATTTTAATCCCTCTCTAGTTTTTTTCCCTTCATTTTTTGTTGTGCGAGTTAATTTGGTACCACTTAAAAAAATTTTAATAGTAAAAATTGAAAAAATTCAGAAAGAGATGAAGGTTTTAAACCCATTCAGGTTAGTCAGTTCATGATTTTTATGCATAATGATTAAAAATGCAGCAAATAATAAGGACTATAAATTAGTATTTAACATCCAAAGAAAGAAGGCTTTAAAATTTTTTACATTTGCAGAAGTACAAAAATTTTAGCTCTTGAAATTGAAAAAATTACAATTTAGTACTTACTCAGTTTACTTTTAAGAGGTGCATTCAGAGCATTTTTGACTTTGGTAGACCATGTATCAAATGATTCAGCTCGAACTTTTAGTCGATGCAACATAGTAGGCAATTCATCTAGAGTGTAACGATACCTAAAGGAGTTGCAATAGAAAACATTAACAAAATTTAAATTTGTAGTAAATCAACTAAAGAAGTGAAACACTCATAATAATGTAATTAAATAAAGAATATAGAGCAAGGGTGAAAGTGCTTGGCCAGAACAGGCAAAAGCCTTTTTCTCTTAGATTTCCTTTATTTGAGAGTAACTCAGACACTAATACGGTAAGTACAAAAATAAAAAATGGAAAAATTGATAATTTATTCATATTATGTTCGCAAAATCCTTTCCAGTTCTGTATGTACAATAGCCAATAGCACTAATTTGAACCCAAATTTAAAAAATAATTTTTTCCGCCAAGTTGGCACATCGCTAAGTAATTGCTAAATCATATCATCGTTTAAGTAGTGTTGGAATTCAACGGTTTAACCCCCCCCCCCCCCCCAAATGGGTAAAATACCATTTGGGAGCATTCGAATGCAACCAAAAGTCGAGGTGCACAACTAGACCCCACTCAAAGTCTGCATGCAAAATTTCAATTTTCAGTGGCTTACCATTTTACCATTTTCACGTGCATATATATGCATACACATATGAACGCCACAAGAAAACTTGTGATAAATGACTTGGGGATAGTCGAAATGGATGTTTGGGCTGTTTACATGTTTATAGGTACATATGCATGTACTGACGGGTCGAAAAACTACTCAAGATTCATTCGGGGGCGAGCAAAAAAGAAATTCAGATTGAAACTCAAGTGAAAAAATTCTTGCGACCACAATATTTGCTTTACTGTTAAAAATCAAGTAAAAAAGCACAATATTTGAAGATTTCTCATGTCCAGTTTACAGGTTAATATGATAACCAACATGTTGTCAAACTATCGGTGAATTTTGCTTTTGCTTTTTTTTTACCATTGTTATTTCTTAACTTATGAATAACTTTCTATTTTAGGTTGGCTGTACATTAATTTATACCCCTTACATAATTGTTTGGTACATTTATCATTAACATAAATAAATTGTATAAAGTATTCAGTAGAAAAATGAACCAACTTTTTAAAAAATAGCAAGCTCTTGGAAAATGGTTTGAGAGTGAGTGACGTCTCTGGTGTGTATTTACAGTTATCTATTGGTTTTTAATGCTTATTTTAGAAAAATGAGTTATTTGCAATTCATTGAGTACACATAAAATGCATTGCATACTTTATATATTTTCATTAATTTCAGCATTTTGCTCTCTTTAAATTTAGAATGACTTCTGTACATTGATAAATAGCTATATACACATGTGTGTACTTGATCAGGTTTAAAAATTTGATCATAATTAAACAATTTCAACTATAAAGTGGTTACTTACAGCAAGCAATGTTTATCAGGAGGACAACGACATAGCTTATCCTTATGAGGAATGCAAACTAGTTTATCTAAAAATGATTAAAAGAAGGAATTATTATAAATAAATCATTATATAATCTTAAAAAAGATATGTAAAGCAAAATGGGCATCTTACTGTTGCTACAAGAACAAGTCACAGCAGACAGAAAACAAGTTGTTTTGCAATATTCACACTGCCGTTCATCATCAGCAATTAACTCAAATACTTCTCGATTAGCTTGTCCAACACCCTGGAACAATAGGGAAGAATTCATTTTTTTAATTTCATTCAATACGATAGAATAATATACATGGACACACACACACCATCAGTAAAAAAAATTTTGCAATACCACAAATACTTATGTTTTTGAATAATTTTTAAAGTTCAAACAATGGTGATGTAGTCTGTGGGCCAAGTACCGATATCGTTCAAGTTCGTTTACCAATCTTAGGGACTACGGGAACTTGCTTGAAATCAATTAATAGTGATGTACTCAATCGAAAAATCTAATATTCTCAAGCAGACCTTGCCTCATTAAGTTTTAATTAGTAACTGAAATAGGGATTATATTCCTTAGCCTGTTAGCTCATTCATAACAAAAATAGCCTCTAGATGGCGCTATTGCACAAAATATTCGTAATTTAAAATTTCAATAAACAGTTTTTTTACTTTAATTTTTCTTTTGCATACGATTTTATGTTGTAAAATATATTAATAAGTTATAATATACTTACTTCATATCTTTTGCGATTTAACAACAAAGAAAATCGAAATATATATCAATCCTCATTTCCGCTTGCTCTTAATTTCGAGCACTGCTCGCTTCGCTTGCTCTTAGTTTCGTTAATTGCACTAGCGTAGCCTACGCGGATGGACGCTTCTTGTTTTCATGTTAAACCTCTCTGTTTCTTATCATTGCTGCATTTTTTTAACAGACGATATTTCAAAAGTTAATTTTGTATGACTGTTTTATAACTTGGCATGCAGTTTTATTTCTAATTATTACAATACGCCTTACTGTTGGTTGGAAAAATAAAGCATTGGGTCTTTACTTATCATATCAACTAGGCTCGGTATTTACCCATTTATTTACATGCAATTCTAAATTTGCATGTGATACATGCGTATGCTCACAGTGAATAAGTGTTTGTAAATTTGTGGCTGATATATAAACTATGAATGTATTTTGTAGCATAAGGAAGAAGACAAGGTTATAGAGCTTGCAGGTAATCGAAATTAAAAAACAAAGAGAGGATTGACAAGAATCGAGGGTGGTGCTAACAAAATAAAGGCAGGAGCCCTATAGCAGGGGTGATAGTGACTCAACATTAAAAACCCTGAAAGTGAAAGGTGAAACGTAATGAAACCTGAAATTTTTCTAATGCTCTATGTTTTATTTGCAGGGATGCATTTAATGTAGAGAAGGATAGCGCAGATTGCATCATAGAAATTTTTGGAGGGATGTTTTTGAACAGGTTTTTTTTTTTTTTATTGGAGGGGCATTCAAATTATTTGTAAATGTTAATGGAATCAACATAAAATAGCAAATAGGAAGATAAATATTTCAAACGCATTTAACTTGTTAAAGAAAATCAGGACTTCAAGCCTCAAGAATGTAAAAGGAAACTATTTAAGAATTGAAATTTCTGTCATGCAAAAGCCCATAACCTAGATAGTGAAAAAAAAATCTACCTTATACAAAAATGAGCATGTGTAATGTTCAGCTTGTTTTCTCGCTAAGGAGGAAAGGGCGAAAATGAACAAAAGTCAAATCATGGAAAAGCATTCTGTGAAACCCTGCATACTTATTTGGCAACCCTGAAATCAGGGGTAGCCCCTGAAAACTACCACCCCTGCCTGTAGTTTTCAGAACCTATTTTTGAACATAAAAAGCCTGAATTTCGACTAAAATACAAAAATTCAGCTACAATTGAAACGAAGTGCAGGAACTCAGCTCAGAAAGTTAAACTCTGTTCTAAGGGCATCGCTCTCTATCTTGCGTGTAATTTGCTGGAAAAAAAAATAGTTCAGGAAAAAAGATTTTTAACCTACAGAAATCAAAAAAAAAAAAAAGGGGGAAGCAATTGTAAATAATTCATTGAGTACACATTATAAATACTGGCATCACATTGAAATAGTGAAACACTATTTCCACTGCACTAGATAATGTGCAAAAAAACATCTTCAATGCATGCTAGAAAACTCTTTCTTCTTCAAAAAGATGCACATGAAGGTGCAAAAATATTCATGTATGAAGTTTTGCACTTATGTCAGCAGATTTGCATAAATGATGTTTCTAATCATGATAATTCACTTAGAATTAGTATTTGATGAATTTGATGAAGAATTTCATCCATAAACTCACATTTTTAGCATCGAAAAAGGTGTTCCTTGTAACGCCGAAACACGTGTATGCCATTTTCCTGCTCATTTGAGTTTTAATATGTTTTTCATGTGCCTTTTCTCAATACACAAAGGTATTTATTTGTCTATTGTCAAATTCATATGTAAATAAAAAAAATACTTATTTTTTGGTCACACTTTTTTCTTCTGTCAATATCTATCTACTGTCCGACCTCGAAAGCCGTGCTTAGCAACGTTGAACTGTTCTATTTTAAAAAGGGAGACAGCTTGATTACGAAAATGCACCATGGCTGCATTTCTACTTTGTCTGATATTTTATTTTTATAGAAATGATAAGGAAAAGAAATTAAAAAAAAAAGAAAAAAAAAAACACCGACACAAATCAAAACCTCAAATAAACGAATGTAACGAAAACAAAACAAAACAAAACAAAGAAAAATCCCTTCCCATTCCTTATCTCTCTTATCACAATCACCCCCAGTTTCATAAAATCCCTTGAGACCTGACGCATGCGCGAATTCGAGGAAGGTTGCCGAAAAGAATATAAAACAGTATCTATCTATTCATCTATATGTACATACCCAGTGGCAGAAACACCGCGACACGGCGACATCGTCGCCGCCAATGAAACCCTCTTGCAGACAGTTTTTGTCTGCACTAATAAAAACAACTTAGAAAAGTTGTCCACAACTTTCGGCCAATTTTTTTCCCCTCTTGAGCATGCTTTGACTTAGGGGCTTTTTTTTCCCTCCCCATTTAGCCGCTGGGGGAAAAAAAAGTGTTACGGGGGGAAAAAAAAAACTCTGCTGTGGCCAAACATGGCGCCCGAAACTTTTCTTCGCTTTTTTGCTCGTTAGAGCAGCTGCGTTTTATTTCACTGGGGTTATTTTTTACTTGAGATACGGCTACATTTTATTTCACTGGGGTTATTTTTTACTTGAGATACGGCTACATTTTATTTTTCATTCATTTGCGTGATATCTATCCTCCCTCCTTCGATTTTCGTCCGTTTTTCTATGAAAACAAAAATGCAAGTTTTCTTTGTACCGTGGGCAAACATGGCGCCCGAAACTTGACTTTGCTTATTCAAACTTCAGAGCAGGCATATTATATTTTACTACTGTTATATTTTTGTTTAAGATAAAGCTGGATTTTATTTCTCATTCATTTGCATCGCATCTGCTCCCCCCCCCCTCCGATTTTAATCAATCGGTGCTTTTTTAACAAAAGCTTTTTTTTTTTTTTTTGATTCATGCACAGAAAATTGGCTTCTCTATATTTGGTGCAAAGTGAATTTTTGCCAAATTTATAGGTCACCCCCCCCCTACCACCGATCTTTTTGCACATAGTAATTTTAGTCTTTTTTGTGACTTTTAAAACACAGAAAGTCAAGAAAAAAAAACGCCGTTTTTTTAAAAAGATTTTAGTTTATGCTCAATGGATCATTAAAAAAAATCAATAGTTTGATCACTGGTAGTGCCCTTCCTATGTCCTAATTTAAAGTCTACCCTTTTTTTAAAAAAAATATTTATCAAATTCAAGTTTGTGACCTGATAATACATGCAAAAACAGCTCAATACATTTTTGTCTTAATTTCAAAATTATTCTGAACATTTTAATAAAAAAATCTTTTTGATTTCATTAAAATGACCACAGTTAAAAATGTCTTGTCTTGAACATGTCATTAATGCAACAGCTCTTGCGAAAAAAAATGAAATAAAAAATTAAAACCTCAGAAAGAGCTAAAGATATCCAAATAGAATTTTAGAAGATTAATGAAATAGCTAATGGAACAAATAGAAAAAAAATCATTATAAACTGAAACAATGAGTTTCATAACCTGGATAAGTGATAAGGATGCAAACCTATGGTGCTCCCCCCCCCCCCCCACCATTATTAAAAATTAAAGTTTAAACTTTTTTATAATTTTGTACCAATCTTGTTTTTTCCTGTGAAAAAAGTAAGAGAAGTTTTTAGAAGCCTCTCTTTTTGAAATCTTTTATCAGAATTTCATATTTTCCTTTTTCTTTTTTGAGTGACATGCTCAACAGGTCACAACTTATGGACCGCATGTTACACACTCCTAACATCAAAAGTAAAAAACAAAATGAAAAAGAATACATGATGCTTACAATATTTTAGATAAAGTGCTTACAAAAACTTTCTGCCACTGGGTGTACATATAAATATATAGACAGAGACAGACACATATATATGATACTTAAACTAATTATCCGCCCCTAGAATTCCATTTTCACCTATTTTGTCATCTATCTTTATTGGTCTGTAAAAAACTAAAGAGACAGTATTTTTTTGGGAACATTGTGTTTTTTTCATCTGTAGACTCTAAGGATTCAGAAAAACATCACATTTTGTAGTCCCCGAAGTTGGCAAACCAAACCATGTTTCTAAGCATCTTTTTTGCCTTCGTCCCACAGACTACTGTCATGGCTGGTTGAATTTCCGCCCTTTGAACATGGGTGCCAATCTAGTGAGAAGCTTTTGCTAGTAGCAGTGGTCAAAACAGGTTTTCTCTTGCATTTACCCCGCTGTGATTCAGGGCTGGGAAAAAGTTCTAAAGTAATGCATTACTAAAAATTTAAGTATTGTTTTTTCTGTAAAAAGTTTCAAAATAGGATTGCTGACACATGTGGCAGGTTATTGGATTGCCGTTTGATGAATACAATCTTCATAGTGAATAAATACAAAAACTAATTGATAATGGAAGGAAAAAAAACTCCGCAGTGAAAAGCTAGAGTAGCTACCATACAATTTTGTATGTGAAAGCATGAGAGAACCAGCCATATGACATCATTGATTTTGTTTATTGAGCTGCCCTTTTTTGTCACGTGGGGGTTTTAAAATTTGCATTAAAAATCCATCATTGTGTTTTAAAATTCGATTCTGGTGATTTTTTGTTTTGTAAGTTTCTTAACAATATCTAATAGGAATATTTTCCGCATTAAAGGGATTTTCAATCTATTTTTTCCTTTTTTTTAAATGTCAGAAAACCTGGTATATTTAGATAAGTTATACAATACTAATGCAATCAATTGTCTTGTGTTTTCTTGTTCGATAATCACTACACATCCATATTTGTCCTTAAATGTGCAAAACAGAGATGTAATTTTCAGTAAAAATAATTATAAAAATAAAGTCAGCAAAAGATCTTGAAATTAACAAAACTACAGAAGTTCTATTATTTTAAATGAAAAATTGCCATTGCTGCATAAAAACATTATTTACAAAAAGAAATGACTGATTAAAAGTGGAAAAGATAAGTTAAAATTTTTGTTTTGCTAAAACTGTCAATTTGAACTGCATTTAAATACGCAGGCCAAATATTTCAATTAATCATGTATATTCCTTCTTCAAAAATTTGTTCGCAATAAATAAAAACAATTTAGTACGGAAAACATGTATCAGTCTTTCTGTTTTGAACCTAATGCAATTTTACTCTCTATTACTTCAAAATTTTCAAATAAATAGAATTTAAGTCTACAGAGTTAGGTTATTAAGCAGTAATTTATTGCTCTTAAAAATACACTGTAAAAATTAAATTTCAAGGATTTTTTTTTAATTTTTATTTCCAATAGCAGGCTACAAAAGGAGGAACACAAAATAGAAACACAAACACATAGCAAAATGAAAAAACAGAGAAAGAAAAATGCTTGTCTTTAGCCCATCAAGAAAATAAATGGGAGGAGCAAAATAGGGGTATCTTGATGTGATTTCTTTTTAAACCTAGTTTAATGTTGATGTGATTTCTTTTTAAACCTAGTTTAATGTTGTAGTAGTAATTTTAAAACTATTAAACAAAAAAGAATAATGCTCACCCATTCCAGTAGTGATTTTCTTAAATCCTTTTCTGATTCAACCATTCGTAGCATATCTTGATAGGTAGAAGCTGCAATGCTGATATCTAGTCGATCAGGATCAGAGGCCATTTTACAAATAAGTTCATCATGAGAAAAGACACAGAAGCGGTGCAACATTCCATAATGTGACACACAAACTCGACCAATAGGAAGCTAACAAACAAAATTACGATTTAAGAAGGGGCAGAAATGAACAAAAAAAGAAAAGTACGAAAGAGAATTAAACTATTTTTTTCTAACTAGATTTTAAAATAATACTCTTAAAGGTTGTTAGCAAAGAAACTATTTACACTTTACTTAAACCACAACTAAAATAATAAAAATCAAATTCAGTAACTTAACAAATTTTTATTGTACAGTCCTGGGGGAAAAGACAACTCATTTGTAAATATTATTTACACTACATCCTAGATAAAAATGTAAATTTATCAGGAATTATGTTTTGTACAAAATTCCAATTTTTAAATTGTTGAAGCATCCAATTATTTATAGATATATTGGTTTTTTTTTTTTTGTTGTTTCGCCTCAGAAAATATTTGTTGATAAGAAAAAAAAAACTAATATTCATAAAATCAGATTTATCGCATTTTTACAAGAATAAGGCACCAAAATTAGCTCCTCTCCCTACATTACTGTTTTGCGCTAGGAGTCGAGGAATAGCAAATAAACCAATCACAAAATACATGAAATACATCACCAAGCTCGGCCATTTGGACGACATGCCTGAGCTGGTGATCTATTTCATGAAGTTCAGCCTTTGCCTTGGCTTAGGGGTGTATTTTACCACTCAATCACAAGACAACTTTTGGATATCAGTTGGCTTTTAACAGTACCAAGATATAGACCATCTAATTCATTTGGAAAGGATTTTAAAAAATGTGTTACAAAATTTAAAAAATTAAAATTAAGGAGTATTAAGGGCCTTTAAAAAGGAAAATGAAAATTATGAAGGTTTTAAGAACTTTTCAAGCAGTTATGCACCCTTTTTAGGTGGCTTTTACTTCTGTTCTGACTGTCAAATACATCCCAGTTTAGTAAACAAGCTCATTTGAACCTTTTAAAATAATCATGTTGACAAAAAGAATATTTTAATTAAGTTTTGTAGTTAGAATGAAGTATGTACTGAATATGACCCCTCTTCGAAAAAAGTTCAAAAATTTTGAAGACTCAATTTGGTGTCAACTGACACCTTTATTGCTTTTATAGCACATGAAAGCAATTAAGGTGTCAAATGACAGCTTAATAAGTTAAAGTGTTTTGCTGTTCCTTTTTTTTTTCCAGGACTAAACATAGGGAAATACTTTCAGACACAACAAGTCTTTAAAATCATGTAAAGAGAATTTTACCCAATCAGCAGGTGCAAAATTAACTGCTTCTGCAAAATTGTATCCCTGATTGAATCCAGCATGATAAGACCTGGGAAAAGTTATTACAAATTCTCCAGCTTGTTGATTAGTTCTTACAATCTGCAAGGACAAAAAAGAAACATTAAAACTGCATAAGCTTATCTAACAAAAGTTTATTTTTTTAACACATGAATAAAAAAAATCACAATACAAAAACAAAACGCAAAAAATTATGAGTGCAAAAGTTTTATATAACTTTTTTTTTTTTAAAATTAGTGTCACTTGAGAAACCCAAGCCCTTTCACATAGCAAAGTAAGAAGTGAAGCAAAAAAAAGGTAAGGCTCCAGGGAAAGTAAGTTAGGTATTAGGGCAAGAGGCCAATAACATCAGCTCTACACAATTTCGACATAGCTCTTACATATCATTACAAACATAATATCTCCAAGGTCACCCCAAACATTTTCATTAATTCTTAAGAGAAAATGATTTCATACTTCAGACAGATTCCAAATGATGTCACGCAATGCTATCTCCAGTTGAAGAGCCTAATTAACCTAATTTTCACTTTACAATTTTTTTTGCAGTAAGTAGAAAATGTATGAGCCTAATTCTAAGGAACAGAACTTAACTAGGGCTCATCACTTCAAATTTTTTCAAAGATAAGATTTACCAATTTAGAGAAGAAAATAAAATAAAACAGGATGTCAATTAATCCAAAAACCGCCCCCTTTTTCTATGTAAACAATTACATTAAATTAATATTCTTGAACTTAATAACTAATTATACATTAAAAGTTTTTTTGTTAATACTGCATTAAATAATTAACTTAGAGATTGGTTTAATTTACTAGGATTAATAGCACTTATAGACTAGAGCTGCACTAATAAGTAGGTTATTGGCAACAAACAAGGGCTTAGCTTAATTTTTGAAAACATTGGACTCTCATAAACATTTAAAAAATAATTTGAATAGTGTTAAACAGAAAATTTTAGAACAATGTACAATTAAATCATTTTTTGTATGTTGCAGGAATAACTAGTACATAAATATAATGTTTCTTAATTTACTTCCATTTTTAACACACAGGATTTTTTAAATAAAAGTATGATGAACCATACGATTTGAAACCTTTTTAGCATAATATTATTATAGATCTGGAACAAGAAATTTCATCGCCCCCTCAACCAATAAAGGTTCCATCTTCGGTTTTCAGTTACATATTTTTATTGATTTTGAAATGTTTCCGAAAGTTTGGGGGAAGAAAGAGAGAATGCTACAGAACTTCCAAATTTTACTAGTATGTTTTTAGATATCTAGGAGGGGGGGGGGACTAAAATGATCAATTTACTTACAGGGACACCCAAATTCTGTAATAGGTTTGGATTCATTATAGTAACAAGTTGATGCAATAAATCAGGTTGAGTGTCAAACAATTCTGGAGCTACAGATCTCATTGCATCTTCAAAGCATTCTGCAGCACCTCCTGGAACTCCATACCATGTTTTTGGTTCACCCCTAGAAAAACAATACAATGCATTTATTGCACGTAATAACATTTTAAAATTGGTTGCAGACTATTGGGAAGTGAAATTTGAACAAACATACTAATTTTATTAAGTTTCAATGCATAAGAGAATTCAAAAAGTCAGAATTACCCAAACAAATGATTTTATTTTGTTTTTCAAATGTCTTGTGTTAGAACAAAATGTTATTTCTAAGCTATCTAATTGAATTATTAATTTCAAAGGATCATAGAAAAACATAGCTTACATGTACAAATATATTGAACATGGCTTGAACCTACATCATTTTGTAAGGTAATGCCATATTTATAATTGAAAACATAATACTGATTGTCATGTTTTAAACCCATTTCATTAGTAACCAAGGCTTTAATTAAACTTGGGAAGTTTCTCATTCAATACAAACCAGTATGCGAGTAATGTTTTAGAGCAAATATATTTTGAATTAACATTCTACATGAAACGTACAGCAAAAGTAGTACAAAGTTAACACTTTACCGACCGGGCGTCGATTAATCGACGTTTTGTTCCCAGCGCTTACCGACCGGGCGTCGATTATTCGACGTTTGCTCTCCGGCGCTTACCGACCGGGCGTCGATTAATCGACTTTGAACCGATCTGTGGTGACTTAAATTTTGTTACCCTACAATAACACGAAGCGTACAATTTTACCAGAGTTTAAGAAATGCACATATATCCCCGCTCGTCAGTCTAGGCCAAAACCGAGTCGGTGTCTTGGACGATCTGCAGCTGAGCGGGCGGTGAAAGGGCATAGGATGTTCGAATCGCTACCGGTCGGTAAAGTGTTAAAAAGCTTTAAGCTATGAACTA
Organism: Uloborus plumipes; assembly: GCA_038373865.1. NCBI lineage: Eukaryota > Metazoa > Arthropoda > Arachnida > Araneae > Uloboridae > Uloborus > Uloborus plumipes. Next base: position 47,950 of record JAXGGA010008307.1, read on the forward strand.
AAATATACTACATAAATTACAACTCAAAAATCAAAACAATTTATTAATGAAGTTTTTAAACATGAAATTACATAGAAATTGAAAATATTTCTCAAGGTGTTAAGTAAATTGTCAAGGCTTGCTGGTAGACCTTTGAAACTTTATTCATGCAGCAGGATGTAAAATGACCATATATATATATATATATATATGTATATATATATATATATATATACTAGCAGTACCAGGCACAGCGATGCCCGTGTATTTAAATGGGAAGGAAGTCCACTGAATAAATTTAAATTCACTCCAACCCTCTGAAGTAAAATTATTATAGTTGAAGCGGTATAGTAATTGGCCACTTTAGCGACATCGTATTTGTATGCTTGAATAAAAAATAAATGAAATATTTCTGCATTAATAAGAAATACTTCATATGATACTATATTAATGCATTTTACTATCATACTGTCTGAAAACACTTTTTCAGATATATTATTAGAAAAAAGTCAACGCAAAAACAAAAATGTCAAATTGATAGTAATTGGACATCTTATCATAGTTATTGGCTATGAAACCATACAGTTATTGGCCATGTAAACATTCAACATCTTTCTGTAATTCAAACATCTTTCTGTACGGCTGCTTGTCCATTCCGTTTTCTTTTCTTTTCTTTATTTTTCACCTTTTTTGCTGCTTTTTTTGTTCATTGTTTTCAATAGCTGCTTTGTAACTCTCAGAAATTATAAAGAATGGTTCAATTGTCTATCCTATTAAGAAAGTTTCTCCTACTTTTTGGCGCATTTTGTTGGTAATCATCGATTAATTTGCAACAACGAGTTGTTTTGTTTGAAGTAGAGGTGAAAATGCGCTTTGGGTCCCTGCTTGGAGCATTTTCAAAAAATCGCCAACTGGCGCGTTTTCCCTTGTTGTCTGGCGTAGTTGAAAGCTCCAAGAGACATTACGCAGAAATGGCGTTTCTACGGCGACAAAACCGAAATCCGTGTTTGGCGAGAAAAGGGACCCAAAGTACAGATTAACCGAAGTACATGGCGTACACAAATTTATAGGAGTTTTCAGAGGAGTTATCACAACTGTTGCTGCTGTCACATTATCTTCATTAGTCAGATTTGCATTTGTTGTTATAATTGCAGTCAATATTTCAGTATTGGTAGAGTAGTTTTTAGAAAAATCATTCTGGAAAAAAAAGCGCCGAACTTTGTATAACGGTCATGCGTTATTTGAAACCCTCCTGATATTTCGGTGCTTTTATCAGATGAATCCTAGTTTAAGGTCCGGTGATAAATTTTTGTCCACTTCGCCTCCAAAAATATTTTGGAAGTGTTTTAGAGACATGAGCTTATTTAATACATTAAATTCTTCATCTGATTTTTCTGTTGCTAAACATTTAGAGTTATCAATAGCGTTCTCATCATAGGGGGCCAATTACTATAATTTTCTGAAAATATTGTGAGAGTTATTGGCCACAGCAAAACTTTAATTTTTAAGAACATATCCTTATAATACACCTCAAAATTCACTAATTAGGCATCGCAGCTATAAATCTCATAGCATACCTGCTAACTTCTGAGAAAAAAAATCCAGAAGATTTTTTTTTTAATCCAAAAGATTTTAAATGCAAAACAAAATCAAACAAGACACTTTTTAAACCTACTCTTTTCATTTAATATAAAATTAGTTATGAATTTCATATAAATTGAACTTATAGGATTTAGTAAAAATTAAAATGGAATCATTTGCATCGGGATAAGTTTTAATGGATTCATATTTAAATTTGTTATATGAAAACTTTTATATTTCTTTTATAAAGTTATGAAGCAACTTTCAAATTTTTTTTTAAAAAATTAGACTCTCACAAAAAATGTGCACTAGAGTATATTATTTCAACTTTGAGAAACAACTTTGCATCCACATTGTCATTGCTACCGTCAATAGCCAGAGAAAAAGCAGACTTCTTCAGGCAGCTAACAGTTTGCTCTTTGTAGTTTCTAGATAGCTCATTAACAATCGCAGCAGTTTTTGTGCGGCCACATGAATATTTCTTTGCAACTTCAGACTTCGGAAACATTTTTTTAAATAACGATCCCGCGTGATCAGCAGCGGGATGTTCCGCAAAGAAACTAGTAAACAAACACTCTGCTCGAGTGACATTGTCGTCGCTACTCTGCTTCTGGAAAAACTTGTCAACAGACGCGCTTTCAGTAGCATTTTCCGTTTGAAATATGTTTTTTGGACTTCAAGTGAGTAACAACATCATTTTTATCACCATAGCAAATCGTAAAATTGCAGTTGCAAAATGCATACTTCGGACCAGAATATGATCGTATAATACAAGGGTTAATCACTTGTATAACTTTTCAAATGATTGTAAATAGCGTTTACGCATACGAGCGAAACAGAAGCAACACACTCACATAAATGAAGATAAAAACGTGGTAAACTGGCTGGCATCGAACACCTAATTGCACGCTGTGACGCTCCCTTGGATTGGATCCCAATGAAATCATAGTCATGCGCTGTATCATTCAGTGACTTCATAAACTTGCTTAACGTCTTCTACAGTGCAATTTCGCTACGGCAACCATTCCTTGGCCGCTTGGCTTCAAACGCAGTCTCATTAGCGCCAAAATTGGCGAGATGCAATTTTTTCCTCACAAAACACGGAAAATCCGGAAGATTTTGCTCTTAACCGGAAAGACGGAAAAAAACATGAAATTCCGTAAAACTTCCGGAAAATCCGGAAGGGTTGGCAGGTATGTCATAGTATTTTAAAAGCTGTAAATGCATTGAGTTTTTTTTAAATATCGCATAGAAAATTCTAGTCTTACCGTTTTATCCACAACCTTTTAAACTGTCCTTTTAAAGTTTAAAACAATTCGCCAAATAAATCAAAAAGACAGGAGATATACTCAAATTTGGTAAATTTTCAAGGCTTAACTCTATACGTAAATTTAAACCACTGAAGAAAGAGCAACTTGTACGGAAAATAGATCTAGTATTTCATTTTTGCGTAGAGTTATGCCTTGAAAATTGACTAAAATTGATTAATTAATATCTCCTGTCCTAATTAACGGACAGAAACGTGCTAAGACTTTTCTTTTTCAGAAAAAAAACCCTTTCCAGCGATATATAATGTTATGGGGTGGAGGAAGGTTTCCCCCCTCAATTATGGCGGATACACCAAAAATGATACTAATTAATTAATTTAAAAATAACTAATTCGAAATTTAAAATTTGGCTTTCGAGGTGCACGAGAGCGGGGTAGGTTCGAATTTTTGAGCCAAGTTTCAGGTCTGTAGGTGCTGTGGGGGGGCTTCTGGCCAGCGGTTACAAACGAACAAACATACAAACACCATCATGTTTATATATATATATATATATATATATATATATACATATATATATATATATATATATGCACTGGCGGAAAAAAATCCCAACACCAAGAAAAAATTACTTTAGAAAAATGAAATTTTTTTTAAACTTTAATAGCCGGTGTAACCTCCAGAATTATGAAAGCAAGCCTGCAAGCGTGCATGCATTGTGTCATACAGGTGCCAAATGTCACTTAGTGGTGTGGAGTGCCATGCTTGATGCACTTGTTGTGTCAAAACTAGGACAGTCATTGCTGACTATGTAGAGCCTTATTGCGTTACAGTAGGGGTGCACAACCTTTTTCAGTGAAGGGCCACATGCCAGCCCATCATTTGGTGGGGTCGTGAAAAGTAATCCCCCCCCCCCCCCAAGGCTCTACGAAAGTCATTTTTGTTTTTGTTTTTTAATTTTGAATATATTTTGCTATATTATTTGCATTGAGTACATATCCTTTGCCCCATGGAAAATTAAAAAAACTGATGGGCCTGGCAGCATGCACCAGCACTTTGCTGATGTTAACAATGTAAGAAAAGTTGTCATTGAAATATTGAATATTTTTACTAAATGACTTGTTGGGAAAAAATACCAACTTTATTAAAACTAAAAAATAGTTCATATTACATGACTCACAGTGAAAAGTTAAACCTTTTTTTTTAGTGAAGAAAGGTTTTGATCTTATGATACTAAGCAGCCTTTCTCATTAAAGTTGCTTAGCCATCAGAGGCTTAAAACTTTGCATGTTTTGAAAAAGGTGTTACATGTCAGCAATATTTTTTCAACTTTGTGCTTTAATAATGTTGAACTTTATCACTTATTAAAACTAAAAAAATCAAACATTTTATTCAGCAATACAAAATCATTATGCAATTCGAGCACAATAAGATCCAAAAAGGACTCTTGGCAAAACTGCCAACAGTTCCAAAGGAACTAAGCCACAGTGCAAACACAAAATTCTACCATTAGCTGGATATAATATGAATATGAAACAAAATGATGACTTAACAAAAAAAATCATAGATACAAAAATTTACAAACATTATTTTTCTAAAAATTCGGGGAAATGCCATGAAATCAAAATTAGCAATTGGATGGCTGAGATTGAAATTTATCTACCAATTTTTATATATAGGTTCATTGTTAATAGTTGAAATTCTCCACATGCTTGCATTTTTTTTTAAATATTGGTTAATCATGGAGGTAAAGATATTTAGAACTCCAAAAGTCTCAACTATTAGAAACTTCATTTGCATATATCAGAGGCCAGCAAGGTAACTAACTCCATCTCTTTCAAGAGCTTCATTAATAAGAGCACCAAATAATTTAATTTTTACATGTTTTAGATCGAAAAATATCCATTCGCCACGCGGTGAGTGCAAAAATTAAAAAATGGTGGTTAAAAAAATGATCACATTTGCTTCGAAAAATACGTTTATATTCTTGCTCAGTATTATTTGTTTCATGCATTACTCCAAAAATAAGAAGAAATATCGTAACCTGGAACCCGATGCTAAAAGATTGCTGAAAATTTGCAGGTAAACATTTAACACTTTGCACGTGGCATCGAAAAACCACATGAAAATATGCCCAAATTGCTAAGCATAAAAGTCAAATTAGTAGGATTTTGTCATTCAAGTTGGAAATAGAACTTGAGCAATGAAATTTTTTAAAAAAATATGTAATATTTTTCAAAATGGGGCGGGTTTTTTTCTTTTTCTTTTTGTTGTGGTTGTTACTACAGTACAGAACCTTTTATCCGGGAACCAAAATACCAGAAAACCGGCAACATTTTGTCGATTTTTCCGCCACTTTAAAATACGCTTTTTCGGCAATTTCTAAAAAACGAAGAGCTTTTTTTTTGTTTTTCTTTTGAAATAACTAAATGAATATGAACAGTTTCTTTATAAATACCATATAAGTGGCATATAGCTCAGAAATTTTTAATATTGTAATATCTATAAGCACTTCTGGATCGTTTTCTTTTCAGGATGCATTTATTTGTTATAGTAACTTGGGTTTGATAAACAATTGGCAAATATTGCTTCGTAGCGATCCAGAAAACCGGGAAATTCAGTTATCCGGGATAGCTGTGGTCCCAAACATCCCGGATAATTGGTTCTCTACTGTATAACAATTATTAGGTTTGCTGAATCAATGCCAAGAAGCTATAAAGGGCATGCAGTAGACTGGTTCGTAGTTGAAAACTGAAATTTTCTGATCTGCTCTTTTTCCCTACAAAGTTCTTCAATCTTTCTTCAAATGAATTTAGGAGCATTTTTATTCGGCGTGTGTAGTTTAAAATACAATGAGCAAAACTTTTGCTTTTTCTTTCCCCTCAAAGTTAAAAAAAAAAAAAAATCTTTTTTTTTTTCAAAAAAAAAATTCTCTTTCATTTTTCACCATAAAAAATCAAATACACTCGCGGGTCGCACATTGCTACGCAACGGGACGCAGGTTGTGCACCCCTATGTTACAGCAGCGGTGTGAGGGCGAGGGTTATCCTGTTGGAAAACTCCCCCTTAAATGCCACTCATGAAGGGCTGTACTATAAGTTGAGTTACCAGACCGACGACAAATTCGCAGTCAGTGTGTTTGGGATACTGTATTACTTCTGCTGTCTTAGAAAATTGCTCCCGATACCATGACTCCAGGTGTAGGTCCCGTGTGTCTAGGCCGCAGACTGCATTGATGCAGGTGGTCCCCTGGCCTCCTTCTGACCAACATACTACCATCACTGGCACCAAGGCAGAATCTGTTTTCATCAGAAATTACAACAGATCTCCACTCCGACCTCTAGTGAGCTCTGCCTTGACACCACTGCCATCATAAACGGCAATGGTTTGCAGTCAATGGAACACCGGCTACAGGTTACCTGGTTCGGAGCTGTCCTTGAAGTAAGCAATTTTGTACCATTCTTTGGGTCACGACGGTACCAACTGCAGCTGGAATGTCAGCCGCAGATGCAGTAGGATGCACAGCCGTACGCAGGGTTTGGCGATCTTCCTTCTCAGTCGTGCCACGTGGCAGCTCGGAACTTAATCTTCTTGAGGTAGTATCATAACTAGACTATAGCCTCCAATAATTATGCACGGTGGAAACATTCCAACCAAGTCCGTCTGCAATATCGCGAAATGAAAATCCACCTTCTCGTAGCCAAATTGCACAACCTCGTTTAAGCTGTTCATAATGGCTTCTTCGTCTTCTTAAAGGCATTCCTGGCTAACATGAATGCAATGCGTCAAATTTCATGGAAAAATAACACTCACGAGCTTTGCAACACGCTTTTAAAACAAGTCCTATTTGCATGTTTTGAGTGACGCCAGCTGTGCCACACTTATGCGCAGAGCGCAAAATTTCAATCAATGTCATCTTCCTTACCAAATTTCGTTTATCTAGCGCAAGTCTTTCTTGGTGGTGGGATTTTTTTCCGCCAGTGTGTGTGTGTGTATATATATATATACAGGGTGTCCACTCCAATCGTGGATCAATAGCTAATTTCTAAACCGTTAGAGATAAGCATATAGTTTATTTAGGAAAAAATCTCCAAATTACGAAAGGAATTTTGGGTCCATTCAATGTTTTTCAAAAAATCAAATTTTGAAAGAGTTACGAAATTTACATTTTTATACAGCCCCCGAGTCCTATCAATCATATTTAGCAAAACATTCTTGACACTGTAACGTTTAAAACTAAAAAAAAATCACTCTTCTACCACAAAAATTGACCGAGTTATGACGTTTTGAAAAATCAAGATTTTGAAGGATTTCGCAAACGGTCCCTTAAGTGATCTCTCGATGACGTCATAAAACAATGCAAAATCTTGATTTTTCAAAACGTCATAACTCGGTCAATTTTTGTGGTAGAAGAGTGATTTTTTTTTAGTTTTAAACGTTACAGTGTCAAGAATGTTTTGCTAAATATGATTGATAGGACTCGGGGGCTGTATAAAAATTTAAATTTCGTAACTCTTTCAAAATTTGATTTTTTGTAAAAACATTGAATGGACCCAAAATTCCTTTCGTAATTTGGAGATTTTTTCCTAAATAAACTATATGCTTATCTCTAACGGTTTAGAAATTAGCTATTGGTCCACGATTGGAGTGGACACCCTGTATATATATATATATATATATATATATATATATATATATATATATATATATATATATATGTATGTATATATATATATATATATGTATATATATATATGTACATATATATATATATATATATATATATATGTATATATATATATGTACATATATATGTATATATAACATTTAAATTAAATTGCTCAACATCTAAAGAAATTAGACCACCTGTTCAATAAATAGCCTTCAGAACAACCTAATTCAATTATTTGTAACTGAAAATATTATCCTCTTAAGAACATTGGGAGAGGGAGAACACTCAGTTGACAAACATTTAATAAGTTTGGGATGTAAATAGGTAGATTTTTAAAAGATAATAATATCTAACATTTTTTACACCTAAACAGCTATGACTTTCAGTTAGTTATCTTTAAATTAAATTCCTGTTTTTTGAAACAGGTTGCTTATGAACATTCACATAAAATACTTCAGTTGTACAAAAAATTTTGGAAGACTGAAAAAAAATAGAGGGGTAAAAAATTGATTTGAAATCTATTGGCAATGAAAAAAATTCTATACATTCAATTAATGTTAATAACTACACAAAACATTTTCCTTTGCATCATACAGCTTAAAATGAAAAAATCTGTAAATATCTTTGGAAACTTGTTCTTAACAGACTTTTAACAGACAAGTTCAGATTCTAGGAAAAGGGATGAGAATTTTAAGTTCTAATAGGTAACAATTACATAACACACAAAAATTTCAATTTACTTTAAAAAAGTGTACCAAGGCTTTTTTAAAATGAATATATTGATATTATTATTTCATATTAATCTTATTCTGCTCTACTAAGAGAGAAAATAAATTTTGAAAGAAAAAAAGGTTAAGTTTTAAAACTGATACAAAAAGAACATAAAAAGGAAAAAAGAGAGAAGGAAAAGAAAAAAGAAAAATAAAGGGGGGGGAGAAGTTTCTTCAAACAAAGGGAATTTTAAATACAGCACTACAATATTACCAATGAAGATAGTTGATTGAATAACTCCAGTGATCTTCATTATGCCAACAAAATGTTGCAAAGCACATACCAACATATGTCCATGGTATCTAAACAAAAGAATTATTTAGAATTTAATTTACAACAGAAAAAAAAATGCAAAGCAAAAATGACATTCTATGAGATGTGCAATCTTTCTCTAATAGATTTATCATCAATAATAATAATTTATGCGTTTACATTTCATTGTGAGCCCTAATTAGTTAGTTTGAATTCTGACACATGTTCAAACAACCATAAAAGGATCTAAACTTTACTGCACGCATATTGACAATCCTTGTCTTTGAACAGGCTATTATACAATAATTCAATATATTCCTAGAATTTAAAACAAAACATGCATTGACATAAAAATTGCTCATCATGAGAAGTGATTATACAAGGGTCATTTTTACGAGTAAGAACAGATTGCTCACTGCCTCTCTGCAGACTGTCGTGTGACATCCATTCAAGAGAGTCGACAACATTAACCTTTTATGTCCCAAATTAATTTAGCAATGAATTTTATAAATTTTTTTGGTTTTTTTAGTTGAAAATTCAACAAACAACACATATACCAAGTAAAAAATTTTGAAAATGAGTAGGGTCCAAGGCTCCCCCCCCCCCTAGCCTTAGTGACCCTAAGAAAACTGTTTCTGATGGCAGGTACTATCTGTCGGCCTCCCGGTGAAGTACAAGGAGTGGTACTTAAAAGCATCAGCATGATTCCAGCCATTTAAGATTCATAAAACTAAATTAATATAAGCGGGATTTCTGAGTCCCGTTGGGGCGCAAAGGGTTAAACAAATCAACAATGCAACTTATTTTCGGAAAGAAAAAGCTAATTTCTTAGAAACCATGCTTTAGCTAATTTCTTAGCATCCATTCTTTTACATGCTTTTTTCACAAAGCATTTAACCAAATAAAAAAAGAAACATAGAAAAAAGCCTTTCTGTAAAGGAAGAAATTATTGACTAATGCATCATCAAAACTAAATAATGCATTATTTCATTTTTATTCATTATTATTTATTAAGAAGTTTAGATAAAATTTTCAGCCAATTAGCCAGAATGGAAACTTGTTATACTTTTATGATTTTAGAAATATAAGAAAGAGTTTATTTTCTGAAAAGAAAAACTACTAAGTTCATAATACAAAAAGCATTAACATACTTTCATTCCTGAGATATCTGCATTGATGTGTTTCAAAACTGAGCCTTCAAGAACTGGAAG